>NW_025556719.1:32500-55000 GCF_020424385.1 Procambarus clarkii | reverse complement strand
TGCACTGTAAACAATAATGGCGCTCTTGATGACATGCACTGTAAACAGTAATGACACTCTTGATGACATGCACTGTAAACAGTAATGGCGCTCTTGATATGCACTGTAAACAGTAATGGCGCTCTTGATGACATGCACTGTAAACAGTAATGGCACTCTTGATATGCACTGTAAACAGTAATGGCGCTCTTGATGACATGCACTGTAAACAATAATGGCGCTCTTGACATGCACTGTAAACAATAATGGCACTCTTGATGACATGCACTGTAAACAATAATGGCACTCTTGATGACATGCACTGTAAACAATAATGGCGCTCTTGATGACATGCACTGTAAACAATAATGGCACTCTTGATGACATGCACTGTAAACAATAATGGCACTCTTGATGACATGCACTGTAAACAATAATGGCACTCTTGATGACATGCACTGTAAACACTAATGGCGCTCTTGATGACATGCACTGTCAACATTATTGGCACTCTTAATGACATGCACTGTAAACACTAATGGCACTCCTGATGACATGCACTGTAAACACTAATGGCGCTCTTGATGACATGCACTGTAAACATTAATGGCACTCTTGATGACATGCACTGTAAACAATAATGGCACTCTTGATGACATGCTCTGTAAACAATAATGGCACTCTTGATGACATGCACTGTAAACACTAATGACACTCTTGATGACATGCACTGTAAACAATAATGGCACTCTTGATGATATGCACTGTAAACATTAATGGCACTCTTGATGACATGCACTGTAAACAATAATGGCACTCTTGATGACATGCACTGTAAACAATAATGCCGCTCTTGATGACATGCACTGTAAACAATAATGGCACTCTTGATGACATGCACTGTAAACAATAATGGCGCTCTTGATGACATGCACTGTAAACAATAATGGCACAGTAGACATCACAATGGCATGTGATTTATGACACAAAATAAAGCTGAAAGAAGCATATATTCATTGCATTATACAGTAATAACAGGACACATGGGGTAGAGGTAGCGGGAAGTAAGGCAACAAACAAGAGAACTCATTCGTCCAGGACACCATAGTTCTCGGGTTTGACCAAACAAAAACTGCAGAATGCACTTAGTTATAAATGTTATGACTGTGAACACGTAGTTGATGAAGGGCACTCTACAACTGTGGCTGTGACTGAAGGTCAGGAACACACGACACTGCATGTGTCTAGCTCTCATCTGGGACGTTGGTCTCATTAACTTCTAGCCAGTAGACGTGTGGTGAGTGGTGCACGGTTGATGACTAAAGGTCTACGTCTAAGATTATAGTATGGGGGCTGGCTGTACGTCAAGTGGTCTGTCAACCACAGTAGGTGGTGTCTGTCAACCACAGTAGGTGGTGGCTGTTAACCACAGTAGGTGGTGTCTGTCAACCACAGTAGGTGGTGTCTGTCAACCACAGTAGGTGGTGTCTGTCAACCACAGTAGGTGGTGTCTGTCAACCACAGTAGGTGGTGTCTGTCAACCACAGTAGGTGGTGTCTGTCAACCACAGTAGGTGGTGTCTGTCAACCACAGTAGGTGGTGGCTGTCAACCACAGTAGGTGGTGGCTGTCAACCACAGTAGGTGGTGGCTGTCAACCACAGTAGGTGGTGTCTGTCACCCACAGTAGGTGGTGTCTGTCACCCACAGTAGGTGGTGTCTGTCAACCACAGCAGGTGGTGTCTGTCAACCACAGCAGGTGGTGTCTGTCAACCACAGCAGGTGGTGTCTGTCAACCACAGCAGGTGGTGTCTGTCAACCACAGTAGGTGGTGCTGTCAACCACAGTAGGTGGTGTCTGTCAACCACAGCAGGTGGTGTCTGTCAATCACAGCAGGTGGTGCTGTCAACCACAGTAGGTGGTGTCTGTCACCCACAGTAGGTGGTGTCTGTCAACCACAGCAGGTGGTGTCTGTCAACCACAGCAGGTGGTGTCTGTCAACCACAGCAGGTGGTGTCTGTCAACCACAGTAGGTGGTGCTGTCAACCACAGTAGGTGGTGTCTGTCAACCACAGCAGGTGGTGTCTGTCAATCACAGCAGGTGGTGCTGTCAACCACAGTAGGTGGTGCTGTCAACCACAGCAGGTGGTGTCTGTCAACCACAGCAGGTGGTGTCTGTCAACCACAGCAGGTGGTGTCTGTCACCCACAGTCGGTGGTGTCTGTCACCCACAGCAGGTGGTGTCTGTCAACCACAGCAGGTGGTGTCTGTCACCCACAGTAGGTGGTGTCTGTCACCCACAGCAGGTGGTGTCTGTCAACCACAGTAGGTGGTGCTGTCAACCACAGTAGGTGGTGTCTGTCACCACAACAGGTGGTGTCTGTCAACCACAGCAGGTGGTGCTGTCAACCACAGTAGGTGGTGCTGTCAACCACAGTAGGTGGTGTCTGTCAACCACAGTAGGTGGTGTCTGTCAACCACAGTAGGTGGTGTCTGTCAACCACAGCAGGTGGTGTCTGTCAACCACAGTAGGTGGTGTCTGTCAACCACAGCAGGTGGTGTCTGTCAACCACAGTAGGTGGTGCTGTCAACCACAGTAGGTGGTGCTGTCAACCACAGTAGGTGGTGCTGTCAACCACAGTAGGTGGTGTCTGTCAACCACAGTAGGTGGTGTCTGTCAACCACAGTAGGTGGTGTCTGTCAACCACAGCAGGTGGTGTCTGTCAACCACAGCAGGTGGTGTCTGTCAACCACAGTAGGTGGTGTCTGTCAACCACAGCAGGTGGTGTCTGTCAATCACAGCAGGTGGTGTCTGTCAACCACAGTAGGTGGTGCTGTCAACCACAGTAGGTGGTGCTGTCAACCACAGCAGGTGGTGTCTGTCAACCACAGCAGGTGGTGTCTGTCAACCACAGTAGGTGGTGTCTGTCAACCACAGTAGGTGGTGTCTGTCAACCACAGTAGGTGGTGTCTGTCAACCACAGTAGGTGGTGCTGTCAACCACAGTAGGTGGTGTTGTCAACCACAGTAGGTGGTGCTGTCAACCACAGTAGGTGGTGCTGTCAACCACAGCAGGTGGTGTCTGTCAACCACAGTAGGTGGTGTCTGTCAACCACAGTAGGTGGTGTCTGTCAACCACAGTAGGTGGTGTCTGTCAACCACAGTAGGTGGTGTCTGTCAACCACAGTAGGTGGTGTCTGTCAACCACAGTAGGTGGTGCTGTCAACCACAGTAGGTGGTGCTGTCAACCACAGTAGGTGGTGCTGTCAACCACAGTAGGTGGTGGCTGTCAACCACAGTAGGTGGTGTCTGTCAACCACAGTAGGTGGTGGCCCAATAGACACTACCTGTCTGGGTAGTGTCATTGTCATCTTCCGCATCAGTCTCGTCATTTTAGCTAACTTTCCAAAATAAATTTAAAAATTAGCTCTCTAAAGCACATTGTACAGCTTTATTATGACCTGACGCTAAGTGACGAGTATCGTTGATCTGTTTGACATTTTGACAGGTCAATACGTTGACCTATTTGACATTTTGGCAGGTCAACAGGTTGACCTGTTTGACATTTTGACAGGTCAACAGGTTGACCTGTTTGACATTTTGACAGGTCAACAGGTTGACCTGTTTGACAGGTCAACAGGTTGACCTATTTGACAGGTCAACAGGTTGACCTATTTGACAGGTCAACAGGTTGACCTATTTGACAGGTCAACAGGTTGACCTATTTGACAGGTCAACAGGTTGACCTATTTGACAGGTCAACAGGTTGACCTATTTGACAGGTCAACAGGTTGACCTATTTGACAGGTCAACAGGTTGACCTATTTGACAGGTCAACAGGTTGACCTATTTGACAGGTTTTGAGTAAAAGTGAATATAATTTTGCTATACAGTGTTCAACAGATGAAAATATAGAAGTATATTAGTATGCTCAGTAGGTCTGAAGTATGATTGACTCTGAACATATGTTTTGTACGCAGTAAACCTTTCAGGCTTTAGGATCATTTTACAACCTTCTATCTCATTCCTGCTATCCCTGAAGCACCTGAATGGGAGGTGTGTGAGGACAAGTAGCCGGGATAGGACGGAGGGAAGGAATGGTTCTCAATCACTTAGACTCGTTGGTATAGCGATCATGAAGTGGCTATATAGGCACTATTCCTTCCCGACGTCCTAACCCCAGGTCTTCGTCCCCATACCCAAGGGCTGGATAGTCGTACTAGCCTCGTGCTTCCACCTGGTCATTACCTAGCCTCATGTTATCTGTATCAGTAATTGAATTATCTGATATATAAGGATCGAAAATATGAGCAATTTCTGCATTTCCTGCTGCGTTGTTGACCCTTTAATGACGAGGATTTGGACTCGACTTGGATATATATGTTATTATTTAGAGCAAATAGCTACCTACGCTAGCCTAAGGGAAGGCCAGTAGCTACCTACGCTAGCCTAAGGGAAGGCCAGTAGCTACCTACGCTAGCCTAAGGGAAGGCCAGTAGCTACCTACGCTAGCCTAAGGGAAGGCCAGTAGCTACCTACGCTAGCCTAAGGGAAGGCCAGTAGCTACCTACGCTAGCCTAAGGGAGTGCCAGTAGCTACCTACGCTAGCCTAAGGGAAGGCCAGTAGCTACCTACGCTAGCCTAAGGGAAGGCCAGTAGCTACCTACGCTAGCCTAAGGGAAGGCCAGTAGCTACCTACGCTAGCCTAAGGGAAGGCCAGTAGCTACCTACGCTAGCCTAAGGGAATGCCAGTAGCTACCTACGCTAGCCTAAGGGAAGGCCAGTAGCTACCTACGCTAGCCTAAGGTAAGGCCAGTAGCTACCTACGCTAGCCTAAGGGAGGGCCAGTAGCTACCTACGCTAGCCTAAGGTAAGGCCAGTAGCTACCTACGCTAGCCTAAGGTAAGGCCAGTAGCTACCTACGCTAGCCTAAGGTAAGGCCAGTAGCTACCTACGCTAGCCTAAGGGAAGGCCAGTAGCTACCTACGCTAGCCTAAGGGAAGGCCAGTAGCTACCTACGCTAGCCTAAGGTGAGGCCAGTAGCTACCTACGCTAGCCTAAGGGAAGGCCAGTAGCTACCTACGCTAGCCTAAGGGAAGGCCAGTAGCTACCTACGCTAGCCTAAGGGAAGGTCAGTAGCTACCAACGCTAGCCTAAGGGAAGGCCAGTAGCTACCTACGCTAGCCTAAGGGAGGGCCAGTAGCTACCTACGCTAGCCTAAGGGAAGGCCAGTAGCTACCTACGCTAGCCTAAGGGAGGGCCAGTAGCTACCTACGCTAGCCTAAGGGAAGGCCAGTAGCTACCTACGCTAGCCTAAGGGAGGGCCAGTAGCTACCTACGCTAGCCTAAGGGAAGGCCAGTAGCTACCTACGCTAGCCTAAGGGAAGGCCAGTAGCTACCTACGCTAGCCTAAGGGAAGGCCAGTAGCTACCTACGCTAGCCTAACGGAAGGCCAGTAGCTACCTACGCTAGCCTAAGGGAAGGCCAGTAGCTACCTACGCTAGCCTAAGGGAAGGCCAGTAGCTACCTACGCTAGCCTAAGGGAAGGCCAGTAGCTACCTACGCTAGCCTAAGGGAAGGCCAGTAGCTACCTACGCTAGCCTAAGGGAAGGCCAGTAGCTACCTACGCTAGCCTAAGGGAAGGCCAGTAGTTACCTACGCTAGCCTAAGGTAAGGCCAGTAGCTACCTACGCTAGCCTAAGGTAAGGCCAGTAGCTACCTACGCTAGCCTAAGGGAAGGCCAGTAGCTACCTACGCTAGCCTAAGGGATGGCCAGTAGCTACCTACGCTAGCCTAAGGGAAGGCCAGTAGCTACCTACGCTAGTCTAAGGGAAGGCCAGTAGCTACCTACGCTAGCCTAGGGGATGGCCAGTAGCTACCTACGCTAGCCTAAGGGAAGGCCAGTAGCTACCTACACTACCCTAAGGGAAGGCCAGTAGCTACCTACGCTTGCCTAAGGGATGGCCAGTAGCTACCTACGCTAGCCTAAGGGAAGGCCAGTAGCTACCTACGCTAGTCTAAGGGAAGGCCAGTAGCTACCTACGCTAGCCTAAGGGATGGCCAGTAGCTACCTACGCTAGCCTAAGGGAAGGCCAGTAGCTACCTACGCTAGCCTAAGGGAAGGTCAGTAGCTACCTACGCTATACTAAGGGAAGGCCAGTAGCTACCTACGCTAGCCTAATGGAAGGCCAGTAGCTACCTACGCTAGCCTAAGGGAAGGCCAGTAGCTACCTACGCTAGCCTAAGGGAAGGTCAGTAGCTACCTACGCTATACTAAGGGAAGGCCAGTAGCTACCTACACTACCCTAAGGGAAGGCCAGTAGCTACCTACGCTAGCCTAAGGGAAGACCAGTAGCTACCTACGCTAGCCTAAGGGAAGGCCAGTAGCTACCTACGCTAGCCTAAGGGAAGGTCAGTAGCTACCTACGCTAGCCTAAGGGAAGGCACAAAGCTACCTACGCCAGCCTAAGGGAAGGCACGTAGCAACCTACGCTAGCCTAAGGGAAGGACAGTAGCTACCTACGCTAGCCTAAGGGAAGGCACGTAGCTACTTACGTTAGCCTAAGGGAAGGCACATAGCTACCTACGCTAGCCTAAGGGAAGGCACGTAGCTACCTACGCTAGCCTAAGGGAAGGCCAGTAGCTACCTACACTAGCCTAAGGGAAGGTCAGTAGCTACCTACGCTAGCCTAAGGGAAGGCCAGTAGCTACCTAAGCTAGCCTAAGGGAAGGCCAGTAGCTACCTACGCTAGCCTAAGGGAAGGCCAGTAGCTACCTACGCTAGCCTAAGGGAAGGCATGTAGCTATCTACGCTAGCCTAAGGGAAGGCACGTAGCTACCTACGCTAGCCTAAGGGAAGGCCAGTAGCTACCTACACTAGCCTAAGGGAAGGTCAGTAGCTACCTACGCTAGCCTAAGGGAAGGCCAGTAGCTACCTAGGCTAGCCTAAGGGAAGGCCAGTAGCTACCTACGCTAGCCTAAGGGAAGGCCAGTAGCTACCTACGCTAGCCTAAGGGAAGGCATGTAGCTACCTACGCTAGCCTAAGGGAAGGCCAGTAGCTACCTACGCTAGCCTAAGGGAAGGTCAGTAGCTACCTACGCTAGCCTAAGGGAAGGCATGTAGCTACCTACGCTAGCCTAAGGGAAGGCCAGTAGCTACCTACGCTAGCCTAAGGAAAGGCCAGTAGCTACCTACGCTAGCCTAAGGGAAGGCCAGTAGCTACCTACGCTAGCCTAAGGGAAGGACAGTAGCTACCTACGCTAGCCTAAGGAAAGGCCAGTAGCTACCTACGCTAGCCTAAGGGAAGGCCAGTAGCTACCTACGCTAGCCTAAGGGAAGGTCAGTAGCTACCTACGCTAGCCTAAGGGAAGGCATGTAGCTACCTACGCTAGCCTAAGGGAAGGTCAGTAGCTACCTACGCTAGCCTAAGGGAAGGCCAGTAGCTACCTACGCTAGCCTAAGGGAAGGTCAGTAGCTACCTACGCTAGCCTAAGGGAAGGCATGTAGCTACCTACGCTAGCCTAAGGGAAGGTCAGTAGCTACCTACGCTAGCCTAAGGGAAGGCATGTAGCTACCTACGCTAGCCTAAGGGAAGGCATGTAGCTACCTACGCTAGCCTAAGGGAAGGTCAGTAGCTACCTACGCTAGCCTAAGGGAAGGCCAGTAGCTACCTACGTTAGCCTAAGGGAAGGCCAGTAGCTACCTACGCTAGCCTAAGGGAAGGCCAGTAGCTACCTACGCTAGCCTAAGGGAAGGCCAGTAGCTACCTACGCTAGCCTGAGGGAAGGCCAGTAGCTACCTACGCTAGCCTAAGGGAAGGCCAGTAGCTACCTACGCTAGCCTAAGGGAAGGCCAGTAGCTACCTACGCTAGCCTAAGGGAAGGCCAGTAGCTACCTACGTTAGCCTACATAAAGAAGGCAGCAGAATGTTGGTCTTGAGAGGAATTCTCAGACAGAAGAAACAAAATGATTTTGTTGTGACACGACGGAAGGAAAAAACATCCTGAATGAGTTTGTTTTGGTTGGTGAGAGACGAATGTTGTGGTGGGGGGGGGGCTGTGGGTGTTGTGGTGGGGGGGCTGTGGGTGTTGTGGTGGGGGCTGTGGGTGTTGTGGTGGTGGTGGGGGGCTGTGGGTGTTGTGGTGGTGGGGGGGGATGTGGGTGTTGTGGTGGTGGGGGGTTGTGGGTGTTGTGGTGGTGGGGGGTTGTGGGTGTTGTGTTGTGGGGGGGGGCTGTGGGTGTTGTGGTGGGGGGGGGGCTGTGGGTGTTGTGGTGGGGGGGGGGCTGTGGGTGTTGTGGTGGTGGGGGGGGCTGTGGGTGTTGTGGTGGGGGCTGTGGGTGTTGTGGTGGTGGGGGGATGTGGGTGTTGTGGTGGGGGGGGGGGCTGTGGGTGTTGTGGTGGGGGGGGGGCTGTGGGTGTTGTGGTGGTGGGGGGGGATGTGGGTGTTGTGGTGGGGGGCTGTGGGTGTTGTGGTGGTGGGGGCTGTGGGTGTTGTGGTGGTGGGGGGGGCTGTGGGTGTTGTGGTGGTGGGGGGGGGCTGTGGGTGTTGTGGTGGGGGGGGCTGTGGGTGTTGTGGTGGTGGGGGGCTGTGGTTGTTGTGGTGGTGGGGGGCTGTGGGTGTGTGTGGTGGGGGGGGGGTTGTGGGTGTTGTGGTGGTGGGGGGGTGGGTGTGTGTGGTGGTGGGGGGGGGGCTGTGGGTGTTGTGGTGGGGGGGGCTGTGGGTGTTGTGGTGGTGGGGGGCTGTGGTTGTTGTGGTGGTGGGGGGCTGTGGGTGTTGTGGTGGGGGGGTGGGGGTGGTGGGGGATGGTGGGGGGGCTGTGGGTGTTGTGGTGGGGGGGGCTGTGGGTGTTGTGGTGGGGGGGGGGTGTGGGTGTTGTGGTGGTGGGGGGCTGTGGGTGTTGTGGTGGTGGGGGGGCTGTGGGTGTTGTGGTGGGGGGGGCTGTGGGTGTTGTGGTGGTGGGGGGGGGGGCTGTGGGTGTTGTGGGTGGTGGGGGGGTGGTGGGTGTGTGGGTGTGGTGGGGGGGGGGGGCTGTGGTTGTTGTGGTGGTGGGGGGTTGTGGGGTGTTGTGGTGGTGGGGGGGTGGTGTTGTGGTGTTGTGGTGGTGGGGTTGGGTGGTGGGTGTTGTGGTGGTGGGGGGCTGTGGGTGGTTGTGGTGGGGGGGGGTGTGGGTGTTGTGGTGGTGGGGGGGGCTGTGGGTGTTGTGGTGGGGGGGGTAGGTGTGGGTGTTGTGGTGGTGGGGGGGCTGTGGGTGTTGTGGTGGTGGGGGGTTGTGGGTGTGTGTGGTGGTGGGGGGGGGGGGGGGCTGTGTGGGGTGTTGTGGTGGTGGGGGGTTGTGGGTGTTGTGGTGGTGGGGGGCTGTGGGTGTTGTGGTGGTGGGGGGCTGTGGGTGTTGTGGTGGTGGGGGGGGCTGTGGGTGTTGTGGTGGTGGGGGGTGTGGGTGTTGTGGTGGGGGGGGGGCTGTGGGTGTTGTGGTGGTGGGGGGGCTGTGGTTGTTGTGGTGGTGGGGGGTGTGGGTGTTGTGGTGGGGGGGGGGCTGTGGGTGTTGTGGTGGTGGGGGGTTGTGGGTGTTGTGGTGGGGGGGGGGGCTGTGGGTGTTGTGGTGGTGGGGGGTGTGGGTGTTGTGGTGGTGGGGGGGTGGTTGTTGTGGTGTTGTGGTGGTGGGGGGGGCTGTGGTTGTTGTGGTGGTGGGGGGTGTGGGTGTTGTGGTGGGGGGGGGGCTGTGGGTGTGTGTGGTGGGGGGGGCTGTGGGTGTTGTGGTGGGGGGGGGGGGCTGTGGGTGTTGTGGTGGTGGGGGGGCTGTGGGTGTTGTGGTGGTGGGGGGGCTGTGGGTGTTGTGGGTGGTGGGGGGGGGCTGGGGTGTTGTGGTGGGGGCTGTGGGTGTTGTGGTGGGGGGGGTGGGTGTTGGTGGTGGTGGTGGTGGGGGTGGGCTGTGGGTGTTGTGGTGGGGGGGGGCTGTGGGTGTTGTGGTGGGGGGGGGCTGTGGGTGTTGTGGTGGGGGGGGCTGTGGGTGTTGTGGTGGGGGGGGGCTGTGGGTGTTGTGGTGGTGGGGGGGCTGTGGGTGTTGTGGTGGTGGGGGGCTGTGGGTGTTGTGGTGGTGGGGGGCTGTGGGTGTTGTGGTGGTGGGGGGCTGGGGCTGTGGGTGTTGTGGTGGTGGGGGGCTGTGGGTGTTGTGGTGGTGGGGGGCTATGGGTGTTGTGGTGGTGGGGGGGCTGTGTGTGTTGGGTGGGGGCTGTGGGTGTTGTGGTGGGGGGCTGTGGGTGTTGTGGTGGGGGCTGTGGGTGTTGTGGTGGGGGCTGTGGGTGTTGTGGTGGGGGCTGTGGGTGTTGTGGTGGGGGCTGTGGGTGTTGTGGTGGGGGGCTGTGGGTGTTGTGGTGGTGGGGGGCTGTGGGGTGTTGTGGTGGGGGGCTGTGGGTGTTGTGGTGGGGGGGGGGTGTGGTGTGTTGTGGTGGTGGGGGGCTGTGGGTGTTGTGGTGGGGGGGGGCTGTGGGTGTTGTGGTGGTGGGGGGGCTGTGGGTGTTGTGGTGGGGGGGCTGTGGGTGTTGTGGTGGGGGGGATGTGGGGGGGGCTGTGGGTTGTGGTGGGGGCTGTGGGTGTTGTGGGGGGGCTGTGGGTGTTGTGGTGGGGGGGCTGTGGGTGTTGTGGGGGGGGCTGGGGGTGTGGGGGGCTGTGGTGTTGTGGTGGGGGGGCTGTGGTTGTTGTGGTGGGGGGGGGGGGCTGTGGGTGTTGTGGTCGGGGGAAGGGTTGTTGGTCGAGCCTTTCCTCTTCCCCAACCTTAAGCTGGGGGGGAGGAATACATAACAACCAGCTGGGGGAGGAATACATAACAACCAGCTGGGGGAGGAATACATAACAACCAGCTGGGGAGGAATACATAACAACCAGCTGGGGGAGGAATACATAACAACCAGCTGGGAGAGGAATACATAACAACCAGCTGGGAGAGAAATACATAACAACCAGCTGGGGGAGGAATACATAACAACCAGCTGGGGGAGGAATACATAACAACCAGCTGGGAGAGAGGAATACATAACCAGCTGGGGGAGGAATACATAACAACCAGCTGGGGAGAGGAATACATAACAACCAGCTGGGAGAGAGGAATACATAACAACCAGCTGGGGAGAGGAATACATAACAACCAGCTGGGGGAGGAATACATAACAACCAGCTGGGAGAGGAATACATAACAACCAGCTGGGGAGAGGAATACATAACAACCAGCTGGGAGAGAGAAATACATAACAACCAGCTGGGGAGAGGAATACATAACAACCAGCTGGGGGAGGAATACATAACAACCAGCTGGGGGAGGAATACATAACAACCAGCTGGGAGAGGAATACATAACAACCAGCTGGGGAGAGGAATACATAACAACCAGCTGGGGGAGGAATACATAACAACCAGCTGGGGGAGGAATACATAACAACCAGCTGGGGGAGCAATACATAACAACCAGCTGGGGGAGGAATACATAACAACCAGCTGGGGAGAGGAATACATAACAACCAGCTGGGAGAGGAATACATAACAACCAGCTGGGGGAGGAATACATAACCAGCTGGGGGAGGAATACATAACAACCAGCTGGGGGGAGGAATACATAACAACCAGCTGGGGGAGGAATACATAACCAGCTGGGGGAGGAATACATAACAACCAGCTGGGGGGAGGAATACATAACAACCAGCTGGGGGAGGAATACATAACAACCAGCTGGGGGAGGAATACATAACAACCAGCTGGGAGAGGAATACATAACAACCAGCTGGGGGAGAGGAATACATAACAACCAGCTGGGGGAGAGAGGAATACATAACAACCAGCTGGGGGAGAGGAATACATAACAACCAGCTGGGAGAGGAATACATAACAACCAGCTGGGGGAGAGGAATACATAACAACCAGCTGGGGGAGAGGAATACATAACAACCAGCTGGGGGAGGAATACATAACAACCAGCTGGGGGAGGAATACATAACAACCAGCTGGGGGAGGAATACATAACAACCAGCTGGGGGAGGAATACATAACAACCAGCTGGGGGAGAGGAATACATAACAACCAGCTGGGGGAGGAATACATAACAACCAGCTGGGGGAGGAATACATAACAACCAGCTGGGGGAGGAATACATAACCAGCTGGGGGAGGAATACATAACAACCAGCTGGGAGAGGAATACATAACAACCAGCTGGGGGAGGAATACATAACAACCAGCTGGGGGGGAATACATAACAACCAGCTGGGGGGGGGGGGAAATACATAACAACCAGCTGGGGGAGAGGAATACATAACAACCAGCTGGGGGAGGAATACATAACAACCAGCTGGGGGGAGCTGGGGGAGGAATACATAACAACCAGCTGGGGGAGGAATACATAACAACCAGCTGGGGGAGGAATACATAACAACCAGCTGGGGGAGGAATACATAACAACCAGCTGGGGGAGGAATACATAACAACCAGCTGGGGGAGGAATACATAACAACCAGCTGGGGGAGGAATACATAACAACCAGCTGGGGGAGGAATACATAACAACCAGCTGGGGGAGGAATACATAACAACCAGCTGGGGGAGGAATACATAACAACCAGCTGGGGGAGGAGGGGGGAATACATAACAACCAGCTGGGGGAGGAATACATAACAACCAGCTGGGGGAGGAATACATAACAACCAGCTGGGGGAGGAATACATAACAACCAGCTGGGGGAGAGATACATAACAACCAGCTGGGGGAGGGATACATAACAACCAGCTGGGGGAGGAATACATAACAACCAGCTGGGGGAGGGGGAGAGGGATACATAACAACCAGCTGGGGGAGAGGGATACATAACAACCAGCTGGGGGAGGGAATACATAACAACCAGCTGGGGGGGAATACATAACAACCAGCTGGGGGAGGAATACATAACAACCAGCTGGGGGAGAGGAATACATAACAACCAGCTGGGGGAGGGAATACATAACAACCAGCTGGGGGAGAGAGGGATACATAACAACCAGCTGGGGGAGGAATACATAACAACCAGCTGGGGGAGGAATACATAACAACCAGCTGGGGGAGGAATACATAACAACCAGCTGGGGGAGGAATACATAACAACCAGCTGGGGGAGGAATACATAACAACCAGCTGGGAGAGGAATACATAACAACCAGCTGGGGGAGAATACATAGCTGGGGGAGGAATACATAACAACCAGCTGGGGGAGAGGAATACATAACAACCAGCTGGGGAGGAATACATAACAACCAGCTGGGGGAGAGGGATACATAACAACCAGCTGGGGGAGAGGGATACATAACAACCAGCTGGGGGAGGAATACATAACAACCAGCTGGGGGAGGAATACATAACAACCAGCTGGGGGGAGAAATACATAACAAGCTGGGGGAGGAGGAATACATAACAACCAGCTGGGGGAGGAATACATAACAAGCTGGGGGAGAGAGGAATACATAACAACCAGCTGGGGGAGAGGGATACATAACAACCAGCTGGGGGAGAGGATACATAACAACCAGCTGGGGGAGGGAATACATAACAACCAGCTGGGGGAGGGAATACATAACAACCAGCTGGGGGGAGGGATACATAACAACCAGCTGGGGAGAGGAATACATAACAACCAGCTGGGGGGAGGAATACATAACAACAGCTGGGGGAGAGAATACATAATAACAACCAGCTGGGAGAGGAATACATAACAACCAGCTGGGGGAGGAATACATAACAACCAGCTGGGGGAGGAATACATAACAACCAGCTGGGGGGAGGAATACATAACAACCAGCTGGGGGAGGAATACATAACAACCAGCTGGGAGAGGAATACATAACCAGCTGGGGGAGGAATACATAACCAGCTGGGGGAGGAATACATAACAACCAGCTGGGAGAGGAATACATAACAACCAGCTGGGGGAGAGGGATACATAACAACCAGCTGGGGGGAGGAATACATAACAACCAGCTGGGGGAGAGGAATACATAACAACCAGCTGGGGAGAGGAATACATAACAACCAGCTGGGAGAGGAATACATAACCAGCTGGGGGAGGAATACATAACAACCAGCTGGGGAGAGGAATACATAACCAGCTGGGGGTGGAATACATAACAACCAGCTGGGGGTGGAATACATAACAACCAGCTGGGGGTGGAATACATAACAACCAGCTGGGGGAGGAATACATAACAACCAGCTGGGGGAGGGGAACATACATAACCAGCTGGGGGTGGAATACATAACAACCAGCTGGGGGAGGAATACATAACAACCAGCTGTCATAATTACACTGGCCGGGCAAGACAAAGATTAACGACTTTCTCTAGAATGTTATTACAGATCAGCCGGACTGGATCAGCATGACGCTGATATCTTAATCCCACGTGGAAGGAACTCAAATTCCTTGACTGGAATTCCTTGACCAACTTAGCTGTGGGAGACGCACAGAGAGCCGGCACCTGCTTCTCTTCAGTGCCATGTTGAGGGCTTTATCCTCCACATCACTCCCAGCCTTGACACAGCGGTCATCTCTCTAACACTCCAGCCTTGACCTGTTGTGTTGCCTCCACCTTGTGCATGGTCAACACCCCGGATGACAACACACAAGGAAGGCTCACATCTATATTACTCTCAAACTAGCAGCTTAACACTTAACTAATTAGCTGAAAAACACTTAAATGTTCTTTGTAATATTCTCACTCGAGTCATTAAGGTCAGGAATATCTTTCATTCTTGTTGATATGACTTGCCTACAGGTTGTCTCTATGGAAGTATCTGGTCTACAAAGTTTAACAGCCTTGAAAGTTTGGAAAAGGTTTACAACTGACTAAAATATTACTATTTTACAAATAGTAATAGAGAACTAGATCCAAATTAGTCAGTTTCTATTACAGAATTATGCCACTATAAACAAGTTGAGTCGTAGATATGAGGAATGCTTGTCCGATAATACAATGAGTGATTTTACTGTATAATACTGTATTATGTCTCCTTGTAAGGTGGTGTATATGTTTCCCACTAGATTAAAGAGGAAGTATTTAGCGTGTAGAGAGATGACGTGAGGAGTGACCTAAGGTGTCCTCGACATTTATGGAGTTCAATAATACAACTAACAACAATTATAGGCGGGAGATTTACACGAACAATTGTATTCACTTTACCTGATGGAACTGAGTGTCCCAGAACAACGTTTGGGTGATGCTGTGGATGCTGGAGGCCCTTCATCTCCCACTGAGAGCCTGTCAGTGGGGGGGGGGGTAAAGCATCCTCTCCACAGATGTGATCTCATCTTCAGAAGACAATAAGAGACCGTCTGGTACACAGGGGAACACAGACACACACATACATTTCGTCCGCAACACAGGGGGCACTATGATATCAGATCTTATATCACAATGGATAAAAAGATGGAAGCGTAAGTCTTTTCTATGGCTGCTGCAACACTGATGACAACTCGGGGTTGTCGCCCCTGACGTTGATGTCTTTTAATGACTCCTGGCGTGATGATAGAGCATTGTCTGGCGTTACTTCTTACTACCATGTTAAGTAACGGTGAGGGACACTTGACAGTGGTTACTGTCAACAGTGAGGGACACTTGACAGTGGTTACTGTCAACGGTGAGGGACACTTGACAGTGGTCACTGTCAACGGTGAGGGACACTTGACAGCGGTTACTGTCAACAGTGAGGGACACTTGACAGCGGCTACTGTCCATGATTACTGATGTAAACTGAGAGACCGCGACGCTCTTGTTATAACTCAGTTCGTCACTGCATGTCTATTATTTATTAAATTTATTCAATTAAATTTTTAAATGAAGATCAAATTTTCAAACTCTTCGGATTTTTTTTTTAATAATCAGAAGCCATTGTTGGAGCGGCGTTCATTCATCAGTAACATCCTTGTTGACGTCTACTGGCGGTACCTTACAAGACACTGGCCGGAACTTGCGGCGTTCATTCATCAGTAACATCCTTGTTGACGTCTACTGGCGGTATCTTACAAGACACTGGCCGGAACTTGAGTGCCCGGATGAGTGCCGCAATAATCTCTTGGTCAAAGGTCTTCCTCGACCTTTATATCAGAGACGGACGTCAATGGGAACCACATATCCCCAACCTTTAAGCTGACCTTTAACTATTAAAATGTCATAAAAGTTTCTACACCAACATTCCAACATTTTATGTCCTGATAAATTAATATTAGAACAGTCTTTAGGTACTTAATTAAACCGCTCAATCAATTAGTTTAATTCAGTAACCTATTCAAGGGAGGAGGGAGCCGGCGGCTGAGCCGACAGAACACTGGACACGTGATCCTGTGGTCCCGGGTTCGATCCCGGGCGCCGACGGAAAACAATGAGTAGAGTTTCTTTCACCATGATGCTCATGTTACCTAGCAGTAAATTGGTACTGGGAGTTAGTCAGCTGTCACGGGCTGCTTCCCGGGGGTTGAGGCCTGGTCGAGGACCGGGCCGCAGGGACACTTAAGCCTCGAAATCATCTCAAGATATACTCTGGTTTACTGAATACTTCAGTAAGTCAGTATACAGTAAACTTTAACGCAGAACTTATAGACTGTAAATTATTTTATGACCGCAAAGATGACTTTTATTGGTCTAGGGACCGCGAGAAGGGTCTTCAAATGCTCCCTTCAGAAATTAGTTAATTACAAAGGGTCATCAGACCCAAAGGATCATTACTCAGCCACAAAAAGTTATTAATCATGAATGAATATTTTTTTATTGTTTTTCGAAAAGTTGATTTTTACCTAACAAAAATATTAATTTTTAAAAAATGATTATTTTCAGGGCGTACAGGTAATCCCTATTATTATTATTATTATTATTAATATTATTATTATTATTATTATTATTATATTATTCAGTTATTATATAAATTTAAAACAAAATATTTTGATATTTTTTTGTTGGGAATCTAAGTAATTTAGGATTTTTTGTTCAAAACTTATATATCAAGTCAGGTGAACATAACTCCATCATATGACAAAAATAGAGTTATATAAATAGTCATATTATTTAAAAGTCTGTATTTTGGGTTCATTACATATGTAAAAGGCTTAATGTTATGGTTGACGGTGGAGCTGACGCCACCAAGGCTGAAATGTGTGCACTCTGGCGGCATGAAGCCTGGACGTGTGCACTCTGGCGGCATGAAGCCTGGATGTGTGCACTCTGGTGGCATGAAGCCTGGACGTGTGCACTCTGTGCACTCTGGCGGCATGAAGCCTGGACGTGTGCACTCTGGCGGCATGAAGCCTGGATGTGTGCACTCTGGTGGCATGAAGCCTGGACGTGTGCACTCTGGCGGCATGAAGCCTGGACGTGTACACTGGCGGCATGAAGCCTGGACGTGTACACTGGCGGCATGAAGCCTGGACGTGTACACTCTGGCGGCATGAAGCCTGGACGTGTGCACTCTGGCGGCATGAAGCCTGGACGTGTACACTCTGGCGGCATGAAGCCTGGACGTGTGCACTCTGGCGGCATGAAGCCTGGACGTGTGCACTCTGGCGGCATGAAGCCTGGACGGCGGCATGTGGACGTGTGCACTCTGGCGGCATGAAGCCTGGACGTGACTCTGGCGGCATGAAGCCTGGACGTGTGCACTCTGGCGGCATGAAGCCTGGACGTGTCTCTGGCGGCATGAAGCCTGGACGTGTGCACTGGCGGCATGAAGCCTGGACGTGTGCACTCTGGCGGCATGAAGCCTGGACGTGTGCACTCTGGCGGCATGAAGCCTGGACGTGTGCACTCTGGCGGCATGAAGCCTGGACGTGTACACTCTGGCGGCATGAAGCCTGGACGTGTACACTCTGGCGGCATGAAGCCTGGACGTGTACACTCTGGCGGCATGAAGCCTGGACGTGTGCACTCTGGCGGCATGAAGCCTGGACGTGTACACTCTGGCGGCATGAAGCCTGGACGTGTACACTGGCGGCATGAAGCCTGGACGTGTACACTCTGGCGGCATGAAGCCTGGACGTGTGCACTCTGGCGGCATGAAGCCTGGACGTGTACACTCTGGCGGCATGAAGCCTGGACGTGTGCACTCTGGCGGCATGAAGCCTGGACGTGTGCACTCTGGCGGCATGAAGCCTGGACGTGTGCACTCTGGCGGCATGAAGCCTGGACGTGTGCACTCTGGCGGCATGAAGCCTGGACGTGTGCACTCTGGCGGCATGAAGCCTGGACGTGTGCACTCTGGCGGCATGAAGCCTGGACGTGTGCACTCTGGCGGCATGAAGCCTGGACGTGTACACTCTGGCGGCATGAAGCCTGGACGTGTACACTCTGGCGGCATGAAGCCTGGACGTGTGCACTCTGGCGGCATGAAGCCTGGACGTGTACACTCTGGCGGCATGAAGCCTGCACGTGTACACTCTGGTGGCATGAAGCCTGCACGTGTACACTCTGGCGGCATGAAGCCTGGACGTGTACACTCTGGCGGCATGAAGCCTGGACGTGTACACTGGCGGCATGAAGCCTGGACGTGTACACTCTGGTGGCATGAAGCCTGGACGTGTGCACTCTGGCGGCATGAAGCCTGGACGTGTGACTCTGGCGGCATGAAGCCTGGACGTGTACACTGGTGGCATGAAGCCTGGACGTGTACACTGGCGGCATGAAGCCTGGACGTGAGCACTCTGGCGGCATGAAGCCTGGACGTGTACACTCTGGCGGCACGAAGCCTGGACGTGTGCACTCTGGCGGCATGAAGCCTGGACGTGTACACTCTGGCGGCATGAAGCCTGGACGTGTACACTCTGGCGGCATGAAGCCTGGACGTGTACACTCTGGCGGCATGAAGCCTGGACGTGTGCACTCTGGCGGCATGAAGCCTGGACGTGTACACTCTGGCGGCATGAAGCCTGGACGTGTGCACTCTGGCGACATGAAGCCTGGACGTGTGCACTCTGGCGGCATGAAGCCTGGACGTGTACACTCTGGTGGCATGAAGCCTGGACGTGTACACTCTGGCGGCACGAAGCCTGGACGTGTGCACTCTGGCGGCACGAAGCCTGGACGTGTGCACTCTGGCGGCACGAAGCCTGGACGTGTGCACTCTGGCGGCACGAAGCCTGGACGTGTGCACTCTGGCGGCATGAAGCCTGGACGTGTACACTCTGGCGGCATGAAGCCTGGACGTGTACACTCTGGCGGCATGAAGCCTGGACGTGTACACTCTGGCGGCATGAAGCCTGGACGTGTGCACTCTGGCGGCATGAAGCCTGGACGTGTACACTCTGGCGGCATGAAGCCTGGACGTGTGCACTCTGGCGACATGAAGCCTGGACGTGTGCACTCTGGCGACATGAAGCCTGGACGTGTACACTCTGGCGGCATGAAGCCTGGACGTGTACACTCTGGTGGCATGAAGCCTGCACGTGTACACTCTGGCGGCATGAAGCCTGCACGTGTACACTCTGGCGGCATGAAGCCTGGACGTGTGCACTCTGGCGGCATGAAGCCTGGACGTGTACACTCTGGCGGCATGAAGCCTGGACGTGTGCACTCTGGCGGCATGAAGCCTGGACGTGTGCACTCTGGCGGCATGAAGCCTGGACGTGTGCACTCTGGCGGCATGAAGCCTGGACGTGTACACTCTGGCGGCATGAAGCCTGGACGTGTACACTCTGGCGGCATGAAGCCTGGACGTGTGCACTCTGGCGGCATGAAGCCTGGACGTGAGCACTCTGGCGGCATGAAGCCTGGACGTGTACACTCTGGCGGCATGAAGCCTGGACGTGTACACTCTGGCGGCATGAAGCCTGGACGTGTGCACTCTGGCGGCATGAAGCCTGGACGTGTGCACTCTGGCGGCATGAAGCCTGGACGTGTACACTCTGGCGGCATGAAGCCTGGACGTGTACACTCTGGCGGCATGAAGCCTGGACGTGTGCACTCTGGCGGCATGAAGCCTGGACGTGTACACTCTGGCGGCATGAAGCCTGGACGTGTACACTCTGGCGGCATGAAGCCTGGACGTGTACACTCTGGCGGCATGAAGCCTGGACGTGTGCACTCTGGCGGCATGAAGCCTGGACGTGTGCACTCTGGCGGCATGAAGCCTGGACGTGTACACTCTGGCGGCATGAAGCCTGGACGTGTACACTCTGGCGGCATGAAGCCTGGACGTGTACACTCTGGCGGCATGAAGCCTGGACGTGTGCACTCTGGCGGCATGAAGCCTGGACGTGTACACTCTGGCGGCATGAAGCCTGGACGTGTACACTCTGGCGGCATGAAGCCTGGACGTGTACACTCTGGCGGCATGAAGCCTGGACGTGTACACTCTGGCGGCATGAAGCCTGGACGTATACACTCTGGCAGCATGAAGCCTGGACGTGTACACTCTGGCGGCATGAAGCCTGGACGTGTACACTCTGGCGGCATGAAGCCTGGACGTGTGCACTCTGGCGGCATGAAGCCTGGACGTGTACACTCTGGCGGCATGAAGCCTGGACGTGAGCACTCTGGCGGCATGAAGCCTGGACGTGTACACTCTGGCGGCATGAAGCCTGGACGTGTGCACTCTGGCGGCATGAAGCCTGGACGTGTGCACTCTGGCGGCATGAAGCCTGGACGTGTACACTCTGGCGGCATGAAGCCTGGACGTGTGCACTCTGGCGGCATGAAGCCTGGACGTGTACACTCTGGCAGCATGAAGCTTGGACGTGAGCACTCTGGCGGCATGAAGCCTGGACGTGTGCACTCTGGCGGCATGAAGCCTGGACGTGAAGCCTGGACACTCTGGCGGCATCTGGCGTGCATCTGGCGGCATGAAGCCTGGACGTGTACACTCTGGCAGCATGAAGCCTGGACGTGTGCACTCTGGCGGCATGAAGCCTGGACGTGAGCACTCTGGCGGCATGAAGCCTGGACGTGAGCACTCTGGCGGCATGAAGCCTGGACGTGTACACTCTGGCAGCATGAAGCCTGGACGTGTGAAGCACTCTGGCGGCATGAAGCCTGGACGTGTACACTCTGGCGGCATGAAGCCTGGACGTGTACACTCTGGCGGCATGAAGCCTGGACGTGTACACTCTGGCGGCATGAACTCTGGCGGCATGAAGCCTGGACGTGTACACTCTGGCGGCATGAAGCCTGGACGTGTGCACTCTGGCGGCATGAAGCCTGGACGTGTGCACTCTGGCGGCATGAAGCCTGGACGTGTGCACTCTGGCGGCATGAAGCCTGGACGTGTGCACTCTGGCGGCATGAAGCCTGGATGTGCTAATATTTTGCCTTGAGAATTATTAGCACTTGTAATCCCCCCCTTGTAGTGGGGCCCATCAGAGCACATGAGGTGTACATATCCTGAAATATGAGGTGTACATATCCTGAAATATGAGGTGAACATATCCTGAAATATGAGGTGAACATATCCTGAAATATGAGGTGCACATATCCTGAAATATGAGGTGCACATATCCTGAAATATGATGTGTACATATCCTGAAATATGAGGTGAACACATCCTGAAATATGAGGTGTACATATCCTGAAATATGAGGTGAACACATCCTGAAATATGAGGTGTACATATCCTGAAATATGATGTGTACATATCCTGAAATATGAGGTGTACACATCCTGAAATATGATGTGTACATATCCTGAAATATGATGTGTACATATCCTGAAATATGATGTGTACATATCCTGAAATATGAGGTGTACATATCCTGAAATATGAGGTGTACATATCCTGAAATATGAGGTGTACATATCCTGAAATATGAGGTGTACACATCCTGAAATATGAGGTGTACATTAACTGAAATATGAGGTGTACATATCCTGAAATATATGAGGTGCACATATCCTGAAATATGAGGTGTACATATCCTGAAATATGAGGTGTACATATCCTGAAATATGAGGTGTACATATCCTGAAATTTGAGGTGAACATATCCTGAAATATGAGGTGTACATATCCTGAAATATGAGGTGTACACATCCTTAAATATGAGGTGTACACATCCTTAAATATGAGGTGTACATATCCTGAAATATGAGGTGTACATATCCTTAAATATGAGGTGTACATATCCTGAAATATGAGGTGTACATATCCTGAAATATGAGGAGGTGTACACATATCCATCCTGAAATATGAGGTGTACACATCCTGAAATATGAGGTGTACATAAATATGAGGTGTACCTGAAATATGAGGTGTACACATCCTGAAATATGAGGTGTACATATCCTGAAATATGAGGTGTACATATCCTGAAATATGAGGTGTACACCTGAAATATGAGGTGTACATATCCTGAAATATGAGGTGTACACATCCTGAAATATGAGGTGTACATATCCTGAAATATGAGGTGTACATATCCTGAAATATGAGGTGTACATATCCTGAAATGAGAGATGCTACTTACGATTAAGACAAACTTAAGAAATAAATAGTTTCCTATTCTCAGCCACGCTAGGCCTACTAACTCCTTTTTTTTAAGTACC
>NW_025556719.1:0-27500 GCF_020424385.1 Procambarus clarkii | reverse complement strand
ACAAGGGGACACAGGTGGAAACTGAGTGCCCAAATGAGCCACAGAGATATTAGAAAGAACTTTTTTAGTGTCAGAGTGGTTGACAAATGGAATGCATTAGGGGGTGATGTGGTGGAGGCTGACTCCATACACAGTTTCAAGTGTAGATATGACAGAGCCCGATAGGCTCAGGAATCTGTACACCTGTTGATTGACGGTTGAGAGGCGGGACCACAGAGCCAGAGCTCAACCCCCGCAAACACAACTAGGTGAGTACAACTAGGTGAGTACACACTCACATACATATACATACACACAAATAGTTTCCAGTCAGCCACCGGCTGAAGGGTCGGTGGCTGACTGGATAGAACACTGGACGCGTGATCCTGTGGTCGCGGGTTCGATTCCTGCCGCCGGTGAGAAACAAGGGCAGAGTTTCTTTCGCCTTGATGCCCCTGTTACCTAACAGTAAATAGGTACCTGGGAGTTAGTGAGCTGTCACGGGCCGCTTTCTGGGGTGTGTGTGTGGTGTGGGAGAAAAAAAATACCACCATGAGAGTAAGAACACACTACCCACCATGAGAGTGAGAACACTCTACCCACCATGAGAGTGAGAACACTCTACCCACCATGAGAGTGAGAACACTCTACCCACCATGAGAGTGAGAACACTCTACCCACCATGAGAGTGAGAACACTCTACCCACCATGAGAGTGAGAACACTCTACCCACCATGAGAGTGAGAACACTCTACCCACCATGAGAGTGAGAACACTCTACCCACCATGAGAGTGAGAACACACTACCCACCATGAGAGTGAGAACACACTACCCACCATGAGAGTGAGAACACACTACCCACCATGAGAGTGAGAACACACTACCCACCATGAGAGTGAGAACACACTACCCACCATGAGAGTGAGAACACTCTACCCACCATGAGAGTGAGAACACTCTACCCACCATGAGAGTGAGAACACACTACCCACCATGAGAGTGAGAACACTCTACCCACCATGAGAGTGAGAACACACTACCCACCATGAGAGTGAGAACACACTACCCACCATGAGAGTGAGAACACTCTACCCACCATGAGAGTGAGAACACACTACCCACCATGAGAGTGAGAACACTCTACCCACCATGAGAGTGAGAACACACTACCCACCAACAATGACGTCACTGGCCAACACACCTGGCCCACTATGGGCACCATTAGTCAGGTGTCCCATTACCACAACACCTGACTTTGTAAGCTTAGTGTATTGGCCCATTTGACTTCTCTCTCCTCATAGTTCTCTCACCTTCACCTGACACAAGTGTGCATGTAACTAACTTCTCAGTGTCACTTGACAACTTCTCAGTGTCACTTGACAACTTCTCAGTGTCACTTGACAACTTCTCAGTGTCACTTGACAACTTCTCAGTGTCACTTGACAACTTCTCAGTGTCACTTGACAACTTCTCAGTGTCACTTGACAACTTCTCAAGTGTCACTTGACAACTTCTCAGTGTCACTTGACAACTTCTCAGTGTCACTTGACAACTTCTCAGTGTCACTTGACAATGAACGTTTTAGGGTCGAAACGTTGGCTAAATTGTCATAAGTGTATTATACAGTCAGTTTTTGTTCATTTTGTCAACGTTGAACAAATATAAGATTTCGAGAAATCATCTTCAATGCCAACCAAGATGCAAGAGAACTAACCAGAGGGATACGAACCCTAAACAAGAAAATAATTAACACGGAACATGCCGTCATATTCACTGAAACATATATAAATCCTCCTCATCATGACCAGTGCCTGAGGTATAAGGTCTGGGCTCCAAGGAAATACAGTGAGACCTGCGACCCTTCCTCCACCACCATGATGAAGAGAAGGAACAGGGCAGACATAGTAACGACATACAAGGTACTAGAATTGACATAGTTTGTAGAGAACGGATCTTCAACAAGGGGCAGAAGTCGAGAGGACGCAAGTGGATAAATTAGATCATAATAATAAATAAAACCTCAGAAAGCACATTGGGCCATGCTAGTCATTCCATATATGTCTAACCTACAATGGAAACAATCATACGATTACTTCTTGAGTCACAAGAATGTCTCACAGATGTCCGAAGGAACATCTATAATGTAGTAGTCACAGAGAAATGATCTGAAAGAAATGAGGAAATTAATGATGCGGATTTACAACACATTTTCATCTGTAAATGACAAAAAAATAAAATGAATGAAAAAGTACATGTAACTCAACTAGTGACTGAGGGAAAGCCGGCGCTCAACCCTGTAATCTCATCTAGGTGAGTACATCTTGAGGAGTAGAGCTGGAGTAGCGAAGAGTACCAAGTGAAGAACAAAGAGAAGTAGAGGAGAAGAGAAGATGGCAGGAGGCAGTTAGAGGAGCTGGATAGGTCGAGGGCTGCAGGACAAGATGCAACCAGAGTCATGTTAGAAAGGCGGGGCCCAAGAGCTAATAGCATCAGTCTACAGGCTCAAATAGTAAATACAACTTCACCATGGCTGCTCTGAACTGGTGGACATGCAGCCCGTCTTCTCCAGCTCTCACAACGTCACAAAAATGATGTACACAATTGAGCCAACACAACCGAGCCCCCACAAACAGCACACGGGACAGCCCGCCAGCAGTCACCACGGGGACCTCACTAGCAGCAGTCACTACGGGGACCTCACTAGCAGCAGTCACTACGGGGACCTCACTAGCAGCAGTCACTACGGGGACCTCACTAGCAGCAGTCACTACGGGTCACTACAGGGACCTCACTAGCAGCAGTCACTACGGGGACCTCACTAGCAGCAGTCACTACGGGGACCTCACTAGCAGCAGTCACTACGGGGACCTCACTAGCAGCAGTCACTACGGGGACCTCACTAGCAGCAGTCACTACAGGGACCTCACTAGCAGCAGTCACTACAGGGACCTCACTAGCAGCAGTCACTACACCTCACTAGCAGCAGTCACTACGGGGACCTCACTAGCAGCAGTCACTACGGGGACCTCACTAGCAGCAGTCACTACGGGGACCTCACTAGCAGCAGTCACTACTAGCAGGGACCTCACTAGCAGCAGTCACTACGGGGACCTCACTAGCAGCAGTCACTACGGGGACCTCACTAGCAGCAGTCACTACGGGGACCTCACTAGCAGCAGTCACTACAGGGACCTCACTAGCACCTCACTCAGCAGCAGTCACTACGGGGACCTCACTAGCAGCAGTCACTACTAGCAGGTCACTACAGGGACCTCACTAGCAGCAGTCACTACGGGGACCTCACTAGCAGCAGTCACTACGGGGACCTCACTAGCAGCAGTCACTACGGGGACCTCACTAGCAGCAGTCACTACGGGGACCTCACTAGCAGCAGTCACTACGGGGACCTCACTAGCAGCAGTCACTACGGGGACCTCACTAGCAGCAGTCACTACGGGGACCTCACTAGCAGCAGTCACTACGGGGACCTCACTAGCAGCAGTCACTACGGGGACCTCACTAGCAGCAGTCACCACGGGGACCTCACTAGCAGCAGTCACTACGGGGACCTCACTAGCAGCAGTCACTACAGGGACCTCACTAGCAGCAGTCACTACAGGGACCTCACTAGCAGCAGTCACTACAGGGACCTCACTAGCAGCAGTCACTACGGGGACCTCACTAGCAGCAGTCACTACAGGGACCTCACTAGCAGCAGTCACTACAGGGACCTCACTAGCAGCAGTCACTACAGGGACCTCACTAGCAGCAGTCACTACGGGGACCTCACTAGCAGCAGTCACTACGGGGACCTCACTAGCAGCAGTCACTACAGGGACCTCACTAGCAGCAGTCACTACAGGGACCTCACTAGCAGCAGTCACTACAGGGACCTCACTAGCAGCAGTCACTACGGGGACCTCACTAGCAGCAGTCACTACAGGGACCTCACTAGCAGCAGTCACTACAGGGACCTCACTAGCAGCAGTCACTACAGGGACCTCACTAGCAGCAGTCACTACGGGGACCTCACTAGCAGCAGTCACTACGGGGACCTCACTAGCAGCAGTCACTACGGGGACCTCACTAGCAGCAGTCACTACGGGGACCTCACTAGCAGCAGTCACTACGGGGACCTCACTAGCAGCAGTCACTACGGGGACCTCACTAGCAGCAGTCACTACGGGGACCTCACTAGCAGCAGTCACTACAGGGACCTCACTAGCAGCAGTCACTACAGGGACCTCACTAGCAGCAGTCACTACGGGGACCTCACTAGCAGCAGTCACTACAGGGACCTCACTAGCAGCAGTCACTACGGGGACCTCACTAGCAGCAGTCACTACGGGGACCTCACTAGCAGCAGTCACTACAGGGACCTCACTAGCAGCAGTCACTACGGGGACCTCACTAGCAGCAGTCACTACAGGGACCTCACTAGCAGCAGTCACTACAGGGACCTCACTAGCAGCAGTCACTACAGGGACCTCACTAGCAGCAGTCACTACAGGACCTCACTAGCAGCAGTCACTACAGGGACCTCACTAGCAGCAGTCACTACAGGGACCTCACTAGCAGCAGTCACTACGGGGACCTCACTAGCAGCAGTCACTACGGGGACCTCACTAGCAGCAGTCACTACGGGGACCTCACTAGCAGCAGTCACTACGGGGACCTCACTAGCAGCAGTCACTACGGGGACCTCACTAGCAGCAGTCACTACGGGGACCTCACTAGCAGCAGTCACTACGGGGACCTCACTAGCAGCAGTCACCACGGGGACCTCACTAGCAGCAGTCACTACGGGGACCTCACTAGCAGCAGTCACTACGGGGACCTCACTAGCAGCAGTCACTACGGGGACCTCACTAGCAGCAGTCACCACGGGGACCTCACTAGCAGCAGTCACTACGGGGACCTCACTAGCAGCAGTCACTACGGGGACCTCACTAGCAGCAGTCACTACGGGGACCTCACTAGCAGCAGTCACTACGGGGACCTCACTAGCAGCAGTCACTACGGGGACCTCACTAGCAGCAGTCACTACGGGGACCTCACTAGCAGCAGTCACCACAGGGACCTCACTAGCAGCAGTCACCACGGGGACCTCACTAGCAGCAGTCACCACGGGGACCTCACTAGCAGCAGTCACTACAGGGACCTCACTAGCAGCAGTCACTACGGGGACCTCACTAGCAGCAGTCACTACGGGGACCTCACTAGCAGCAGTCACTACAGGGACCTCACTAGCAGCAGTCACCACTAGCAGGTCACCACAGGGACCTCACTAGCAGCAGTCACTACACCTCACTAGGCAGACCTCACTAGCAGCAGTCACTACGGGGACCTCACTAGCAGCAGTCACCACAGGGACCTCACTAGCAGCAGTCACCTCACTAGCAGCAGTCACTACGGGGACCTCACTAGCAGCAGTCACTACAGGGACCTCACTAGCAGCAGTCACTACAGGGACCTCACTAGCAGCAGTCACTACGGGGACCTCACTAGCAGCAGTCACCTCGGGGACCTCACTAGCAGCAGTCACCACAGGGACCTCACTAGCAGCAGTCACTACAGGGACCTCACTAGCAGCAGTCACTACGGGGACCTCACTAGCAGCAGTCACCTCGGGGACCTCACTAGCAGCAGTCACCTCGGGGACCTCACTAGCAGCAGTCACCACAGGGACCTCACTAGCAGCAGTCACTACAGGGACCTCACTAGCAGCAGTCACTACAGGGACCTCACTAGCAGCAGTCACTACGGGCACCTCACTAGCAGCAGTCACCTCGGGGACCTCACTAGCAGCAGTCACCACAGGGACCTCACTAGCAGCAGTCACTACAGGGACCTCACTAGCAGCAGTCACTACAGGGACCTCACTAGCAGCAGTCACTATTGGGACCTCACTAGCAGCAGTCACTACAGGGACCTCACTAGCAGCAGTCACTACGGGGACCTCACTAGCAGCAGTCACTACGGGGACCTCACTAGCAGCAGTCACTACAGGGACCTCACTAGCAGCAGTCACTACGGGACCTCACTAGCAGCAGTCACTACAGGGACCTCACTAGCAGCAGTCACTACGGGACCTCACTAGCAGCAGTCACTACAGGGACCTCACTAGCAGCAGTCACTACGGGGACCTCACTAGCAGCAGTCACCACAGGGACCTCACTAGCAGCAGTCACTACAGGGACCTCACTAGCAGCAGTCACCACAGGGACCTCACTAGCAACAGTCACTACGGGGACCTCACTAGCAGCAGTCACTACGGGGACCTCACTAGCAGCAGTCACTACGGGGACCTCACTAGCAGCAGTCACCACAGGGACCTCACTAGCAGCAGTCACTACAGGGACCTCACTAGCAGCAGTCACTACAGGGACCTCACTAGCAGCAGTCACTACGGGGACCTCACTAGCAGCAGTCACCACGGGGACCTCACTAGCAGCAGTCACCACGGGGACCTCACTAGCAGCAGTCACTACGGGGACCTCACTAGCAGCAGTCACTACGGGGACCTCACTAGCAGCAGTCACCACGGGGACCTCACTAGCAGCAGTCACCACGGGGACCTCACTAGCAGCAGTCACTACAGGGACCTCACTAGCAGCAGTCACTACAGGGACCTCACTAGCAGCAGTCACTACGGGGACCTCACTAGCAGCAGTCACTACAGGGACCTCACTAGCAGCAGTCACCACGGGGACCTCACTAGCAGCAGTCACCACAGGGACCTCACTAGCAGCAGTCACTACAGGGACCTCACTAGCAGCAGTCACTACGGGCACCTCACTAGCAGCAGTCACCACGGGGACCTCACTAGCAGCAGTCACCACAGGGACCTCACTAGCAGCAGTCACTACAGGGACCTCACTAGCAGCAGTCACTACGGGCACCTCACTAGCAGCAGTCACTACAGGGACCTCACTAGCAGCAGTCACTACAGGGACCTCACTAGCAGCAGTCACTACGGGGACCTCACTAGCAGCAGTCACCTCGGGGACCTCACTAGCAGCAGTCACCACAGGGACCTCACTAGCAGCAGTCACTACAGGGACCTCACTAGCAGCAGTCACTACGGGGACCTCACTAGCAGCAGTCACCTCGGGGACCTCACTAGCAGCAGTCACCACAGGGACCTCACTAGCAGCAGTCACTACAGGGACCTCACTAGCAGCAGTCACTACAGGGACCTCACTAGCAGCAGTCACTACGGGCACCTCACTAGCAGCAGTCACCTCGGGGACCTCACTAGCAGCAGTCACCACAGGGACCTCACTAGCAGCAGTCACTACAGGGACCTCACTAGCAGCAGTCACTACGGGCACCTCACTAGCAGCAGTCACTACAGGGACCTCACTAGCAGCAGTCACTACGGGCACCTCACTAGCAGCAGTCACCACAGGGACCTCACTAGCAGCAGTCACTACGGGGACCTCACTAGCAGCAGTCACTACGGGGACCTCACTAGCAGCAGTCACTACGGGCACCTCACTAGCAGCAGTCACCACAGGGACCTCACTAGCAGCAGTCACTACGGGGACCTCACTAGCAGCAGTCACCTCGGGGACCTCACTAGCAGCAGTCACCACAGGGACCTCACTAGCAGCAGTCACTACAGGGACCTCACTAGCAGCAGTCACTACGGGGACCTCACTAGCAGCAGTCACTACAGGGACCTCACTAGCAGCAGTCACTACGGGCACCTCACTAGCAGCAGTCACTACAGGGACCTCACTAGCAGCAGTCACTACGGGACCTCACTAGCAGCAGTCACTACGGGGACCTCACTAGCAGCAGTCACTACGGGCACCTCACTAGCAGCAGTCACTACAGGGACCTCACTAGCAGCAGTCACTACGGGGACCTCACTAGCAGCAGTCACTACGGGGACCTCACTAGCAGCAGTCACTACGGGGACCTCACTAGCAGCAGTCACTACGGGGACCTCACTAGCAGCAGTCACTACGGGGACCTCACTAGCAGCAGTCACTACGGGCACCTCACTAGCAGCAGTCACCACAGGGACCTCACTAGCAGCAGTCACTACGGGCACCTCACTAGCAGCAGTCACTACGGGCACCTCACTAGCAGCAGTCACCACAGGGACCTCACTATAGCTAACATGATTCATGGCCCCAACATTGGCAGCCACAACCACGTCACACGACGAGGAAATAAACAAAGATTCTCGCACTAAACTTAGCGAAGTGTTGATGATCTTGCGAGCAGATCTGGAAGAAAACCCTGAATAATGACTCGAGGCGGAGCAAAGAATATATGGATCTTGGCAAGGAAAGTCTGATATTGATATAAAACGAGGATAAGAATACGTGGACTAGCCGGAGACAAATTTGGTAATGCCAGCAGACCAGAATTAAAAATATAATAGTCTCCCATGATCACTTGAAACATTAATATAATAAAAATTTGAAACAACATTGTTCCAGACAAAATGCCTCTGTGTGAGCTTGTAATTGAATCAATGCTAATGACTCACTCTCAATATTTGTTCTAATTCAAAATAAATTGTGAGAGGAGCCGCAAGAGAGAGAAAGTTATGTGTGGACCTTGAGGAAGAGCGATGAAATATTATGCAGGAGTCAAAAAGTATGTGTGGCAACACATTGGTATTGATGGCAGCATAAAGAGCACCAAACATTGTCCTCCCTTGATGGCACTTTTATAGGAATATTTGTATATAGCTTCAAGTCCCGCTTTATTATTTCCTCTAACGTCCACCGGAATGTACCCGAAGTGACCAATACATATTGTGTGTGTGTTGGTGTTTATGAGGGTGTGTTTATCTACATGTGTGTTTATATTCTTGTCCTTATCTACATGTGTTTATATATATATTTATTGTTTAATTATATAAAGGGTCCCCCCGCCTGTGGTTGGAAGAAGAGGACCCATAGCCTCGGAGAAAAGCACACATAACGTATTAAGCGGGATTTTTGGGTCCTCTCTAATGTAGTTACCATGTTCGTCTGCCACCTCTCCCACCCCCCTTCTTTTTGTGTTTTTGTTTTGCTTGATTTGATGTTTGATAGTTACAAGGTTATTTAAACTTTAAATAACCTTGTAACCTTCCATAATATCTATCGAGAGCTGGGGTTGTTGCTGTTGCGAACTCGCTAGAAGAAGTGGTTAGAGGTGTTTGTTTGGGTTTAAACTGTTAGTAGATAGAGGTATGGGAATTGATTTGGAGGAAGGAGGTAATAAAAGTATGTGTTTGTGGGAGAAAGGAATTGGCAAAACGATCAGGGAAAGAGAAGGTCCGCAAAATAACAATTCACTTAGGGTATATTACACTAACAGTAGAAGTCTAAGAAATAAAATTAACGAATTAAATGCTCTTGTCTGCACAGAAAAAATAGATATTATTGCACTTACCGAAACGTGGATGAATGTAGAAAATAGAGAACTATTAGCTGAATATCAAATATATGGATTTAAACTATTTCACACAGATAGATATATTAGACGAGGAGGTGGAGTAGCCATATATGTTAGGGACAATTTGAAATGTAGTCTCAAAGAGGGAATCAAAACAGAGCCACACACAGAAACTATTTGGATTGAATTAAACGAAAAAGCTAATAATATTATAATAGGAGTAATATATAGGCCACCAAATTTAGACAGAATGGAAGCAAAGCATCTATGGGATGAAATATCTAGAGCATCTAGATCTAACAGTATTTATGTCATGGGTGACTTTAATTTTAGCGGAATAAACTGGTTGAACAAAACAGGGAATAGTGAAGCAGAAGATTTTCTAGAATTAATTGACGATTGCTTTCTTACGCAACACATTAAGGAACCAACACGGGAAAATAATATTTTAGATTTAGTGTTAACTAACAGGGAAACGCAAATTAATGACATCGAAATAGGGAGTGAGCTAGGGAGCAGTGATCACAAAGAAATCAGATTTAGCATAGAATGGAATAGACCAGTAGGAGAAAATTCTGTTAAAGTGCCAGATTTTCGAAAAGCTGATTTTAATAGCCTAAGAAATTTTTTGGGTCAAATTGATTGGAAAGGCTTGGGTATGGGGTGTGGGCCGGTCTTGGAGCGAGACATGAACCCAGCGATAGGTGACTTAAATGGGGATTTCGATGTGGATTCAATATATAACTTATTTAAGAATATTCTAAACAAAGCACAGGAACGTAGTATACCATACAAATTGAATAGATCGTATACTAATGACCCAAAGTGGATAACAAAGAATTTGAAGAACCTTATAGGTAAAAAGAGAGCTTGGTACAAAAGGATTAAAAATGGGGAGGTCACTTTAGAACAGGAATTCGTACAACTGGTTAGAAATGTTAAAAAAGAGATAAGGAAAGCAAAAAGAAACTATGAAGTTCGCATAGCAGGGCAAGCAAAGACAAATCCTAAAGGGTTTTTTCAGTTATATCGTACTAAGACTAGGGAAAGGATAGGTCCATTAAAAACTGAGACAGGTCAAATAACAGATAGTGATGAAGAGATGAGTAGTATTTTTAATAAATATTTTGTATCTGTATTTACTAAAGAGGAACTTAACAATATGCCTTCAGCCGAACAAGTCTATGTGGGTGGGGACGAGGACAGGTTGACGAGTTTAGCAGTTACCAGGGAGGATGTTCTTAAACAAATAGTAAAACTCAAACCAAACAAATCCCCAGGGCCGGATGAAGTGTTTGCTAGGGTGCTTAAAGAATGCAAAGAGGAGCTTTGTGACCCACTGTCAACCATATTTAATAAATCAATAGAGTCAGGCAGAGTGCCAGAGTTTTGGAAAGTTGCTAATGTGATACCAGTTTTTAAGAAAGGAGATAGATCACTTGCGTCTAACTATCGACCAATTAGCCTAACGTCTATTGTGGGAAAGTTACTCGAATCTATAATAGCAAATAAAATTCGTCTTCATCTTGAAAAACATAAATTAATAATTGAGTCGCAACATGGTTTTATAAATGGCCGTTCATGTTTAACAAATTTGTTATCTTTTTATTCTAGCATTGTTGAGGCAGTTGATAGTGGTAAGGATTGCGATGTTGTATACCTTGACTTTAGCAAAGCTTTTGATACAGTGCCACATGAAAGACTGATTAAAAAATAGAGTCTCATGGTATTGGGGGTGCTATATTAAGCTGGATTAGGGCATGGCTATACCAAAGGAAACAGAGAGTTAGTATAAATGGAATCAAGTCAGAGTGGGAAAATGTTGTAAGTGGAGTGCCTCAAGGCTCTGTCCTGGGACCTCTGTTGTTTATAATATATATAAATGATTTAGATTCAGGTTTGAGTAGCAACATTTGCAAATTTGCCGATGATACGAAAATCGGTAGGGAAATTAATTCGGAGGAGGACTCACTATCACTTCAAGTTGATCTAGATAGGGTTTTGAAATGGTCAAAGGATTGGCAGATGCAGTTTAATGCTGATAAATGTAAAGTTCTGAGGTTAGGTAATGATGATAGAGTTACAAGATACGAGCTAGATGGTGTTGTGATTGCGAAGTCGGATTGCGAAAGGGATCTGGGAGTTATGATTAGTAAGAATTTAAAACAAAAGGATCAATGCATAAATGTTCGTAATAAGGCAAATCGGACACTTGGATTTATTAATCGCAGCGTTAGTAACAAGACACCTGGTGTGGTTCTCAAGCTATATCTTGCTCTAGTTAGGCCCCATTTAGATTATGCAGTTCAGTTTTGGTCGCCATATTATAGAATGGATATAAATTCACTTGAACGTGTCCAGCGTAGGATGACTAAGTTAATTCCCCAAATTAGAAATCTTTCATATGAAGAAAGATTAACAAAGCTTAAGTTGCATTCACTGGAAAGGCGAAGAGTTAGGGGTGACATGATAGAGGTTTACAAGTGGATGAATGGACATAACCGGGGGATATTAATAGGGTATTAAAAGTATCAACACAGGACAGAACACGAAACAATGGATATAAATTGGATAAGTTTAGATTTAGGAAAGACTTGGGTAAATACTGGTTCAGTAACAGGGTTGTTGATTTGTGGAACCAATTGCCGCGTAACATTGTGGAGGTGGGGTCCCTCCATTGTTTCAAGCACGGGTTGGACAAGTATATGTGTGGGATTGGGTGGTTATAGAATAGGAGCTGCCTCGTATGGGCCAATAGGCCTTCTGCAGTTACCTTTGTTCTTATGTTCTTATGTTCTTATGTTCTTATATGGGAGCTTGTGTTTGTGTGGGTATATAAGAGCTGTGTTTGTGTGGGTATATAAGAGCTGTGTTTGTGTGGGTATATGGGAGCTTGTGTTTGTATGGGTATATAAGAGCTGTGTTTGTGTGGGTATATGGGAGCGTGTGTTTGTGTGGGTATATAAGAGCTGTGTTTGTGTGGGTATAAGAGAGCTTGTGTTTGTGTGGGTATATGAGAGCTGTGTTTGTGTGGGTATATAAGAGCTGTGTTTGTGTGGGTATATGGGAGCTTGTGTTTGTGTGGGTATATAAGAGCTGTGTTTGTGTGGGTATATAAGAGCTGTGTTTGTGTGGGTATATAAGAGCTGTGTTTGTGTGGGTACATGAGAGATTGTGTTTGTGTGGGTATATAAGAGCTGTGTTTGTGTGGGTATATGAGAGCTTGTGTTTGTGTGGGTATATAAGAGCTGTGTTTGTGTGGGTATATGGGAGCTGTGTTTGTGTGGGTATATGAGAGCTTGTGTTTGTGTGGGTATATAAGAGCTGTGTTTGTGTGGGTATATGGGAGGTTGTGTTTGTGTGGGTATATAAGAGCTGTGTTTGTGTGGGTATATAAGAGCTGTGTTTGTGTGGGTATATAAGTGCTGTGTTTGTGTGGGTATATGAGAGCTGTGTTTGTGTGGGTATATGGGAGCTGTGTTTGTGTGGGTATATGAGAGCTTGTGTTTGTGTGGGTATATAAGAGCTGTGTTTGTGTGGGTATATGGGAGCTGTGTTTGTGTGGGTATATGGGAGCTTGTGTTTGTGTGGGTATATGGGAGTTTGTGTTTGTGTGGGTATATAAGAGCTGTGTTTGTGTGGGTATATGAGAGCTGTGTTTGTGTGGGTATATGGGAGCTGTGTTTGTGTGGGTATATGAGAGCTTGTGTTTGTGTGGGTATATAAGAGCTGTGTTTGTGTGGGTATATGAGAGCTGTGTTTGTGTGGGTATATGGGAGCTGTGTTTGTGTGGGTATATGGGAGCTTGTGTTTGTGTGGGTATATAAGAGCTGTGTTTGTGTGGGTATATAAGAGCTGTGTTTGTGTGGGTATATAAGAGCTGTGTTTGTGTGGGTATATAAGAGCTGTGTTTGTGTGGGTATATAAGAGCTGTGTTTGTGTGGGTATATGGGAGCTTGTGTTTGTGTGGGTATATAAGAGCTGTGTTTGTGTGGGTATATGGGAGCTTGTGTTTGTGTGGGTATATGGGAGCTTGTGTTTGTGTGGGTATATAAGAGCTGTGTTTGTGTGGGTATATGAGAGCTGTGTTTGTGTGGGTATATAAGAGCTGTGTTTGTGTGGGTATATAAGAGCTGTGTTTGTGTGGGTATATGAGAGCTTGTGGTTGTGTGGGTATATGAGAGCTTGTGTTTGTGTGGGTATATGAGAGCTTGTGTTTGTGTGGGTATATGAGAGCTTGTGTTTGTGTGGGTATATGAGAGCTAGTGTGTTTGTGTGGGTATATGGGAGCTTGTGTTTGTGTGGGTATATGAGAGCTTGTGGTTGTGTGGGTATATGAGAGCTTGTGTTTGTGTGGGAAAATGAGAGCTTGTGTTTGTGTGGGTATATGAGAGCTTGTGTTTGTGTGGGTATATGAGAGCTTGTGTTTGTGTGGGTATATGAGAGCTAGTGTGTTTGTGTGGGTATATGAGAGCTAGTGTGTTTGTGTGGGTATATGAGAGCTAGTGTGTTTGTGTGGGTATATGAGAGCTAGTGTGTTTGTGTGGGTATATGAGAGCTAGTGTGTTTGTGTGGGTATATGAGAGCTAGTGTGTTTGTGTGGGTATATGAGAGCTAGTGTGTTTGTGTGGGTATATGAGAGCTAGTGTGTTTGTGTGGGTATATGAGAGCTAGTGTGTTTGTGTGGGTATATGAGAGCTAGTGTGTTTGTGTGGGTATATGAGAGCTTGTGTTTGTGTGGGTATATGAGAGCTTGTGTTTGTGTGGGTATATGAGAGCTTGTGTTTGTGTGGGTATATGAGGGCTTGTGTTTGTGTGGGTATATGAGAGCTTGTGTTTGTGTGGGTATATGAGAGCTTGTGTTTGTGTGGGTATATGAGGGCTTGTGTTTGTGTGGGTATATGAGAGCTTGTGTTTGTGTGGGTATATGAGAGCTTGTGTTTGTGTGGGTATATGAGGGCTTGTGTTTGTGTGGGTATATGAGGGCTTGTGTTTGTGTGGGTATATGAGGGCTTGTGTTTGTGTGGGTATATGAGAGCTTGTGTTTGTGTGGGTATATGAGAGCTTGTGTTTGTGTGGGTATATGAGGGCTTGTGTTTGTGTGGGTATATGGGAGCTTGTGTTTGTGTGGGTATATGAGAGCTTGTGTTTGTGTGGGTATATGAGAGCTTGTGTTTGTGTGGGTATATGAGGGCTTGTGTTTGTGTGGGTATATGAGAGCTTGTGTTTGTGTGGGTATATGGGAGCTTGTGTTTGTGTGGGTATATGAGAGCTTGTGTTTGTGTGGGTATATGAGAGCTTGTGTTTGTGTGGGTATATGAGAGCTTGTGTTTGTGTGGGTATATGAGAGCTTGTGTTTGTGTGGGTATATGAGAGCTTGTGTTTGTGTGGGTATAAATATGTTAGGGTCCCGGGAGTACAGTCTGGTTCGTTCTCGATGCACAGTCGAGAATTCGGGGTTCGAATCCCGGGCGGGAAGAAATGGTAGGGCGCATTTCCTATCACCTGATGGCACTGTTCACCCAGCATAAGCAGGTTCTCAGGAGTTAGTCAGCTTGTTGTGGGGTCGCATTCTGGGCGGGGTCAGTAATACGGTGGGGGGGGGGGGGCTGGATATAATCCTAACGGGTATGAATACACTCTGGCTGCCTGTCCCCCCAACATAGTTGTTATTATTATTATTATTATTATTATATGTGTGTATGTTTTTGTGTGTGTGTCCTTATATTTGAGGATGTGTATGTGCATGTCTTGATATGCGTTTGTGCTTGATATATGTACTCACCTAATTGTGCTTGCAGGGTTTGAGTTTTGGCTCTTTGGTCCCGCCTCTCAACTCTCAATCAACTGGTGTACAGTTTCCTGAGCCTACTGGGCTCCGGCATACTTACATATAAAACTGTGTGTGGAGTCAGCCTCCACCACATCAATTCTAATGCATTCCACCTGTTAACTACTCCGAAACTTAGAAAGTTATTTCTAACGTTCCTGTGGCTCATTTGGGTGACCTGTGTTCCTTTGCTCACGTTCCACTGGTGCTGAATAGTTTGTCTACATCTACCCTGTACCTTGAGTTTGGCCTCTTGCTCCCTACACCTATCTTCATCACTTTACACTTGTTTGAGTTAAACTTTAGTAGCCATTCGTTGGACATTTACTTCAGTCTGTCCAAGACATTTTGTTGTCTTTTCCTATCCTCCTCTGTCTTAATTCCATACGTAAATGATCCTTCCTCTGCAAGCTCATCTGCGTATATCAGAAACAGGATTGGTCCGAGTATTGAACCCTGTGGGACCCCACTGGTGACATCATGCCAGTCTGAGGTCTCACCCCTCAAAGTAACTCTCTGCTTCCTGTTGCTTTGGTACTCCCATATCCACTGGAGCACCCTACCTCTTACTCCAGCCTGTTTCTCCCTCTTATACACCAGCCTCTTATGGGCTACTGTTCCAAAAACTTTCTGACAATCCAAGAAAATGCAGTCTTATGACATTAATGAAATAAAACTTTTGAAATAACTGAGGTTCCTTCATTTATTTCATAAGTTTTCCTTGTGAGAGATTATTTCACTTTTATTCTCACTTCTCTAAGCACTGGTGGATCACGACCTGGTTAGACACCTGTCATGTTTGTCATGGTTAGACACCTGTCATGTTTGTCATGGTTAGACACCTGTCATGTTTGTCATGGTTAGACACCTGTCATGTTTGTCATGGTTAGACACCTGCCATGTTTGTCATGGTTAGACACCTGTCATGGTTAGACACCTGTCATGTTTGTCATGGTTAGACACCTGTCATGTTTGTCATGGACCCTGTGCTCTACTGGACCCTGTGCTCTACTGGACCCTGTGCTCTACTGGACCCTGTGCTCTACTGGACCCTGTGCTCTACTGGACCCTGTGCTCTACTGGACCCTGTGCTCTACTGGACCCTGTGCTCTACTGGACCCTGTGCTCTACTGGACCCGGTGCTCTACTGGACCCGGTGCTCTACTGGACCCGGTGCTCTACTGGACCCGGTGCTCTACTGGACCCTGTGCTCTACTGGACCCTGTGCTCTACTGGACCCTGTGCTCTACTGGACCCTGTGCTCTACTGGACCCTGTGCTCTACTGGACCCGGTGCTCTACCGGACCCTGTGCTCTACTGGACCCTGTGCTCTACTGGACCCTGTGCTCTACTAGACCCTGTGCTCTACCGGACCCTGTGCTCTACCGGACCCGGTGCTCTACTGGACCCGGTGCTCTACTGGACCCTGTGCTCTACTGGACCCTGTGCTCTACTGGACCCTGTGCTCTACTGGACCCTGTGCTCTACTGGACCCTGTGCTCTACTCCCTGTGCTCTACTGGACCCTGTGCTCTACCGGACCCGTGCTCTACTGGACCCTGTGCTCTACTGGACCCTGTGCTCTACTGGACCCTGGACTCTACTCTACTGGACCTAGGGGTTCCACAAGAGGTCACTAGGGGTTCCTCAGCTACCGTAACTCCTTCCTCTACTGGACTCTTCCAGTAATAGTGGGGACTCTAATCTAATCTAGGTTACTCTAATAGCTGGGGTTCCACTCACTAGGGTAGCGGGGTTCCACAAGAGGTCACTAGGGGTTCCACAAGAGGTCACTAGGAGTTCCACAAGAGATCACTAGGGGTTCCACAAGAGGTCACCAGGGGTTCCACAAGAGGTCACTAGGGGTTCCACAAGAGGTCACTAGGGGTTTCACAAGGTCAATAGGGGTTCCACAAGAGGTCACTAGTGGTTCCACAAGAGGTCACTAGGGGTTCCACAAGAGGTCACTAGGGGTTCCACAAGAGGTCACTAGGGGTTCCACAAGAGGTCACTAGGGGTTCCACAAGAGGTCACTAGGGGTTCCACAAGAGGTCACTAGGGGTTCCACAAGAGGTCACTAGGGGTTCCACAAGAGGTCACTAGGGGTTCCACAAGAGGTCACTAGGGGTTCCACAAGAGGTCACTAGGGGTTCCACAAGAGGTCACTAGGGGTTCCACAAGAGGTCACTAGGGGTTCCACAAGAGGTCACTAGGGGTTCCACAAGAGGTCACTAGGGGTTCCACAAGAGGTCACTAGGGGTTCCACAAGAGGTCACTAGGGGTTCCACAAGAGGTCACTAGGGGTTCCACAAGAGGTCACTAGGGGTTCCACAAGAGGTCACTAGGGGTTCCACAAGAGGTCACTAGGGGTTCCACAAGAGGTCACTAGGGGTTCCACAAGAGGTCACTAGGGGTTCCACAAGAGGTCACTAGGGGTTCCACAAGAGGTCACTAGGGGTTCCACAAGAGGTCACTAGGGGTTCCACAAGAGGTCACTAGGGGTTCCACAAGAGGTCACTAGGGGTTCCACAAGAGGTCACTAGGGGTTCCACAAGAGGTCACTAGGGGTTCCACACAAGAGGTTCCACAAGAGGTCACTAGGGGTTCCACAAGAGGTCACTAGGGGTTCCACAAGAGGTCACTAGGGTTCCACAAGAGGTCACTAGGGGTTCCACAAGAGGTCACTAGGGGTTCCACAAGAGGTCACTAGAGGGTTCCACAAGAGGTCACTAGGGGTTCCACAAGAGGTCACTAGGGGTTCCACAAGAGGTCACTAGGGGTTCCACAAGAGGTCACTAGGGGGTTCCACAAGAGGTCACTAGGGGTTCCACAAGAGGTCACTAGGGGTTCCACAAGAGGTCACTAGGGGGGTTCCACAAGAGGTCACTAGGGGTTCCACAAGAGGTCACTAGGGGTTCCACAAGAGGTCACTAGGGGGTTCCACAAGAGGTCACTAGGGGTTCCACAAGAGGTCACTAGGGGTTCCACAAGAGGTCACTAGGGGTTCCACAAGAGGTCACTAGGGGTTCCACAAGAGGTCACTAGGGTTCCACAAGGTTCCACAAGAGGTCACTAGGGGGTTCCACAAGAGGTCACTAGGGGTTCCACAAGAGGTCACTAGGGGTTCCACAAGAGGTCACTAGGGGTTCCACAAGAGGTCACTACTAGGGGTTCCACAAGAGGTCACTAGGGGTTCCACAAGAGGTCACTAGGGGTTCCACAAGAGGTCACTAGGGGTTCCACAAGAGGTCACTAGGGGGTTCCACAAGAGATCACTAGGGGTTCCACAAGAGGTCACTAGGGGTTCCACAAGAGGTCACTAGGGGTTCCACAAGAGGTCACTAGGGGTTCCACAAGAGGTCACTAGGGGTTCCACAAGAGGTCACTAGGGGTTCCACAAGAGGTCACTAGGGGTTCCACAAGAGGTCACTAGGGGTTCCACAAGAGGTCACTAGGGGTTCCACAAGAGGTCACTAGGGGTTCCACAAGAGGTCACTAGGGGTTCCACAAGAGGTCACTAGGGGTTCCACAAGAGGTCACTAGGGGTTCCACAAGAGGTCACTAGGGGTTCCACAAGAGGTCACTAGGGGTTCCACAAGAGGTCACTAGGGGTTCCACAAGAGGTCACTAGGGGTTCCACAAGAGGTCACTAGGGGTTCCACAAGAGGTCACTAGGGGTTCCACAAGAGGTCACTAGGGGTTCCACAAGAGGTCACTAGGGGTTCCACAAGAGGTCACTAGGGGTTCCACAAGAGGTCACTAGGGGTTCCACAAGAGGTCACTAGGGGTTCCACAAGAGGTCACTAAGGGTTCCACAAGAGGTCACTATAAGGGTTCCACAAGAGGTCACTAGGGATTCCACAATAGGTCACTAGGGGTTCCACAATAGGTCACTAGGGGTTCCACAAGAGGTCACTAGGGGTTCCACAAGAGGTCACTAGGGGTTCCACAAGAGGTCACTAGGGGTTCCACAAGAGGTCACTAGGGGTTCCACAAGAGGTCACTAGGGGTTCCACAAGAGGTCACTAGGGGTTCCACAAGAGGTCACTAGGGGTTCCACAATAGGTCACTAGGGGTCCACAATAGGTCACTAGGGGTTCCACAAGAGGTCACTAGGGGTTCCACAAGAGGTCACTAAGGGTTCCACAAGAGGTTCCACAAGAGGTCACTAGGGGTTCCACAAGAGGTCACTAGGGGTTCCACAAGAGGTCACTAGGGGTTCCACAAGAGGTCACTAGGGGTTCCACAAGAGGTCACTAGGGGTTCCACAAGAGGTCACTAGGGGTTCCACAAGAGGTCACCAGGGGTTCCACAAGAGGTCACCAGGGGTTCCACAAGAGGTCACGAGGGGTTCCACAAGAGGTCACCAGGGGTTCCACAAGAGGTCACGAGGGGTTCCACAAGAGGTCACGAGGGGTTCCACAAGAGGTCACTAGGGGTTCCACAAGAGGTCACGAGGGGTTCCACAAGAGGTCACGAGGGGTTCCACAAGAGGTCACTAGGGGTTCCACAAGAGGTCACTAGGGGTTCCACAAGAGGTCACTAGGGGTTCCACAAGAGGTCACTAGGGGTTCCACAAGAGGTCACTAGGGGTTTCCACAAGAGGTCACTAGGGGTTCCACAAGAGGTCACTGGGGGTTCCACAAGAGGTCACTAGGGGTTCCACAAGAGGTCACTAGGGGTGCCACAAGAGGTCACTAGGGGTTCCACAAGAGGTCACTAGGGGTTCCACAAGAGGTCACGAGGGGTTCCACAAGAGGTCACCAGGGTTCCACAAGAGGTCACTAGGGGTTCCACAAGAGGTCACCAGGGGTTCCACAAGAAGTCACTAGGGGTTCCACAAGAGGTCACTAGGGGTTCCACAAGAGGTCACTAGGGGTTCCACAAGAGGTCACCAGGGGTTCCACAAGAGGTCACAAGGGGTTCCACAAGAGGTCACAAGGGGTTCCACAAGAGGTCACTAGGGGTTCCACAAGAGGTCACGAGGGGTTCCACAAGATATAGGGATAATTAGGATAATACTAATCATATGCTAACCTTTGTGGATGAACAATGTTGCTGAAGCTGGTCCACTCAGCAGACATTTTTCATGGCGTGAATCAGTGTAATAAGTCACTACAAGCTCCCGAGGAACATGTCAGCACTTCAAGTGACATGCTGCTGGGATTTAAAAGACGTTTGATTGGGTGTAATCAGAGCATAGGTTCGAATCCTCCTAATGGCTCCTATCGATCTTCTCCTCACTGATGAGTCACTTTAATGTGATTTCATTGTGCATGTGCAAGACTGAATTTCTGGGAAACATATTGCAAAAGGAAATCTTGGAATGTTCCAACTAATGGGACTTAAGAGTGAGGAAAGATATCAGCAACTTTCAAGTCTTATTGAAGCCCATCTGAAAGACCTGTTAATTACTCTCGGGCAATATGTTCTCACCCTTTTACCCCAAGTGTGTGATTGGGTCGGGGATCCACACTCTGAAGCTTCTAATCATCCTGATAACTTGACTTTAAGAGAAAAGGAAGAAGTTTGTGGGCGACAATCTGATCGTACAATCAAGATGAAATTCACTGACCAATCCCTGGGTAAGTTATGGAATTCTATGAGAGATAATTATCCTGTTATTCACAACAAAGCAACAAATATATTGCAGCAGTTTTCAGCTTCTTACATGTTTAAGTTTTTTAACATTTAAACAGCATCAAGAGTGAAGCCAGAATCGTCTCCTGTCAGTTGAGAATTAAATCCGCGATTTTATCTAAACTTCAACCAAAGACAATCAAAGGTTTCACGGTAGAGAAGCAAAGTTCATGATCTAAATTGACCTAAAAAATAACACTGACTTGACCCTGTTGTGAACTAGTATAGAGAATCGTTCCTAACCTGTTATAATAGTGTTCAACTTTGATTATATATTCGGTATGGTGTGTGTATTATTACTCTATTGGCAATACCAGTAGTGAGGAGTGAATATTGTCGGGTGTGGGATTGTTCACATGTGTGTGCGAGTTGTGTGTGTGTGTGTGTGTGTGTGTGTGTGTGTGTGTGTGTGTGTGTGTGTGTGTGTGTGTGTGTGTGTGTGTGTGTTGTGTGTGTATGTGTGTGTATGTGTGTGTATGTGTGTGTTGTGTGTGTGTGTGTGTGTATACACTCACCTAGTTGTGTTTGCTGGGGTTGAGTTTTGTCTCTTTGGTCCCGTCTCTCAACCGTCAATCAACTGATGTACAGATTCCTGAGCCTATTGGGCTCTGTCATATCTACATTTGAAACTGTGTATGGAGTCAGCCTCCACCACATCACTTCCTAGTGCATTTCATTTATTAACTTCTCTGACACTGAAAAAGATATTTCTAATGTCTCTGTGGCTCATTTGGGTACTAAGCTTCAACCTGTGTCTCCTTGTGTGTGTACCACCCGTGTTAAATAATCCATCCTTGTCTACTCTGTCAATTCCCCTGAGAATTTTGTATGTGGTGATCATGTCTCCCCTAGCTCTTCTGTCTTCCAGCGACGTGAGGTGCAGTTCACGCTGTCTGTCCTCATAACTCATGCCTCTTAGTTCTGGGACTAGCCTCGTGGCATACCTCTGAACTTTTTCCAGCTTCGTCTTGTGCTTGACTAGGTACGGGGTCCATGCTGGGGCTGCATATTCCAGGATTGGCCTTACATATGTGGTATACAAGGTTTTGAAGGATTCCTTACACAAGTTTCTGAAAGCAGTTCTGATGTTAGCCAGCCTCGCATAGGCCGCTGATGCTATTCTTTTGATGTGGGCTTCAGGAGACAGATTTGACGTGATATTACTCCTAGATCTTTCTCTCTGTCGGGTTCGTGAAGGACTTCATCTCCCATTCGGTATCCAGTGACTGGCTTCCTAGTTGCATTACCTTACATTTACTTGGGTTGAATTTTAGTAGACATTTGTCGGACCATTCCTTCAGTTTGTTTAGGTCGTCTTGTAGCCTCATACTATCGTCCTCTGTCTTGATACTCTTCATAATTTTTGCATCATCAGCAACCATCGAGAGGAACGAGTCAATTCCTTCTGGGAGACCATTTACATATATCAGAAACAGTATAGGTCCAAGTATTGATCCCTGTGAGACTCCACTGGTGCCTCCCCGCCTCTCCGAGACCTCACCTCTCACGGTGACTCTCTGCATCCTGTTGCTTAGGTACTCCCTTATCCAGTGGAGTACCTTCCCTTTCACTCCTGCCTGCATCTCCAGTTTGTGCACGGGTCTCTTATGTGGTACTGTGTCAAAAGCTTCCTGGCGGTCCAGAAATATGCAGTCTGCCCAACCCACTCTTTCTTGCCTGATTTTTGTTGCCTGTTCATAGAATTCAATTAAACATGTTAGGCATGATTTGCCATATCTGAACCGATGCTGATGTTGAGTTACAAAGTTCTTTCGCTCCAGATGTTCTACTAGCTTTTTTTCGCCCAATCTTCTCCATCATCATGGAATGCAAGTTAGGGACACTGGCCTGTAGTTCAGTGCCTCCTGCCTATCACTTTCTTGTATATTGGGACTAATTGGCCGTCTTCCAATTTTTGGCAGTTCACCTGTTACCAGTGACTTGTTGTACACTATGGAGAGTGGCAGGCACAGAGCTTCTGCTCCTTCCTTTAGAAATCATGGTGAGATTCCATCCAGGCCTATAGCCTTTGTCATGTCCAAATCTACCAGGTGGTTCCTCACCTCCCCACTGGTAATCACAAACTCCTCTAGTGGTGTCTGGTTTGATGCTCCCTCTTATCTCTGGGACTTCTCCTTGCTCTGAGGTGAAGACCTCCTAGAATTTCTTACTGAGTTCCTCGCACACTTCCTTATCGTTTGTAGTGAATCTTTCTGCCCCTATCCTCAGTTTCATTACTTGTTCCTTCACTGTTGTTTTCCTCTTGATGTGTCTATGAAGCAGTTTGGGTTAAGTCTTTGTCTTGCTCGCTATATCATTTTCATATTGCCTCTTTACCTCTCTTCTCACCCTGACGTATTCATTCCTGGCGCTTTGGTACCTTTCTCTGCTCTCTAGTGTTTTGTTGTTTCTCTAGTTTCTCCACGCCCTTTTACTTAGTTGCTTTGCTAGCTTACATCTCTGATTAAACCATGGGTTTCTCATCTGCATTTAATTTTTTTCCTTTTGGACTGAACGAACTTGTCTGCTGCCTCCTTACACTTCTGTGTGATGTAGTCCCTCATATCATGAACCATCTTTCCTCTGAGCTCTGTTTCCCAAGCTATTTCATTTAGGAATTTACTTATCTCCTCATAGTTTCCCTTCCGGAATGCCGGCCCCTTGCTTTCTGATCCCTTCCTTGAGTACATTAACCCTTCTTCGACCAGATACTCAAACAACAGTACACTATGATCACTCATACCCACGGGGGCTTCAAGACCGATTTCCTTTATGTCTGAATCGTTCAGAGTGATACTAGGTCGAGTCTTGCTGGTTCATCATTGCCTCTTATTCTCTGGACACAGGGACCTGTGTCCCTTTGTGCGTGTACCACCCGTGTTAAATAATCCATTTTTGTTACAATGTCAATTCCCCTGAGAATTTTGTATATGGTGATCATGTCTCCCCTAGCTCTTCTGTCTTCCAGCGACGTGAGGTGCAGTTCACGTAGTCTGTCCTCATACTCATGCCTCTTAGTCTGGGACTAGCCTAGTGGCATACCTCTGAACTTTTTCAAGCTTCGCCTTGTGCTTGACAAGGTACGGGCTCCATGCTGGGGCTGCATACTCCAGGATTGGTCTTACATATGTGGTATACAAGGTTCTGAATGATTCCCTACACAGGTCCTGAAGGCAGTTCTGATGTTAGCCATCCTCGCATACGCCGCAGATGTTATTCTTTAGATGTGAGCTTCAGGAGACAGGTTTGGCGTTATATCAACTCCTAAATCTTTCTCTCTGTCCGTTTCATGAAGGACTTCATCTCCCATTCTGTATCCTGTGTCTGGCCTCCTGTTTCCACCGCCTATTTTCCTTACTCCTCCTCCTGCTCCACCTCCTCCTCTACTGACAGTAACTCTGGGATGATCTTCACCTTCCCTTCGCAACTCTCACTTGAGTCGTCTCAAACAATCACTGAACATTTCCCTCACCTTCACTGTCTTTCCACCTCCCTGGCGGCGTCTAAAGGACCTCCCTGCCTCATTATTCTCACCTTAGCTTGTGTTGGGAAAGGTATCGGAGAGCACCCAGCCCCCCCCCCCCCCCCCCGCCCCAGGTAATACGGGACTGGGACGTGTTGCCTCCCAGGGTCATATTGCTCTTGTGTCTCGCTACACCTCCTGTAGGCCTTCATCAATGTCTCCATTGTTCTCCTGCCTCCATTATACAGTGGCCGGGGGGGGATGCACACTCACAACTGTGTGTTTTGTTTCTGTTTGAGTGTTTGATTGTCAGGCTCTTTCTTCAGGTACACTTGGTAAACTTTTTTTTGGTACATTTATGAGTGTTTGTGTGTGTCACTTGGAACAGATTGGTGCAGCTGCTCCCTGTAAAGGTGTCGGTGTGTCAGTTCCTGTCCTCGTCGAGGCCACTCGGTTAGTGGCCCTCAGGTAAATTTAGGTAAAATGTTACACAGATCAATATAGTCACCCCCACTCGCATGAGAGCAAACTTCTTATATATATATATATATATATATATACGGGCTGTACCCGGCCACGCATTGCTGTGGCTCAGCAACCTTCCCCCGTCTCACAGTCCTCCCTACAATTTCCCCCTCCCCTGTCCCCTCGACCTCCCAATCATACCTCACTCTGTCCCACGTCCTCCCCACAATTCCCCCCCCCCGCCCCCCCCCCCTTCCCTGTCCCTTTATCCTCCCCACCATCCCCCACTACAGCATCCCCTCTTCCTCCCCACCATTCCCCACTCCTGTCCACTCGTCCTCCTCTCTATTCCCCACTCCCTCGTCCGATGCAGCCCCAAATTATTTGATATTCCCATTTGAAATTTGGGAACATCAAATGATCTGATGTTCCCAATCACTGAAATATAGAAAAAACAGTTTAAAAAACGAAATGAAAAAATGAAAAAATACAAAGGAAACTATACTCACGAAATAAACGGTGTGGTAACAACACAGCTCATTTCCATGCAATGTCACACAAAAAATAATTAAATCAAAATGAAAATAAAACAAAAACTATAAAAATTCAATTTATCAATGAAATCGGAAAACATTGAAATAGAATTGTAACATATTTAGTATAGCATGTGTTGCTCTTACATGCAACAGATGGCACTGTTTAAACAAAAATGTTTTTACCTGTCACAGGTGTGGCATCTATACTTACACTCACGAAAGGAATATTATGATAAACAATACAGCTTAATTCCAATGCAATGTCACACACAATAACAAAATCAAAATGAAAATAAAGGAAAATAAATGAAAATTCAATTTGTCAATGCAATTAGGAACACTGAAATGGAATTGTAACATATAGTATATTGTGTGCTGCTCTTACGTGCAACAAATGGAGCTGTTTTTTTTTTAAAAGCATGTTTTTACCTGTCACAGGTGTGGCATCTGTACTTATAATCACGAAATGATCGATATGGATAACAACACAGCTCTATTCCAATGCAATGTCACACAAAATAATTAAATCAAAATGAAAATATATCGAAATCTATGAAAATTCAATTTATCAATGAAATTGGAAACATTGAAATGGAATCATAACTTATTTATTATAGCGTGTGTTGCTATTACGTGCAACAGATGGTGCTGTTTAAAAAAATATATATTTTTACCTATCACAGGTATGGCATCTATATTGTAGGTATATAAAACCATGCGTATATTCGAATGGAACGTTGTGTAAAAATTTCAAAGCAACTGGTGAAGAACTTTCGGAAATTACAGTGTGTGTTGTTTTTACGTCCAATAGATGGCGCTGTTTAAAAAAAAGAACATGTTTTTTTTCCTGTCACAGGTGAGGCATGTACATAGTAGGTATATAAAAACATGCGCCTATTTGAATGCATCGTTGTGTCAGAATTTCAAAGCAATTGGTAAAGAAGTATTGAAGATTTCCCTCACATGAAAAACACCGTTTTTCAAAAAAATCTCTTTTTTTTCCATCACAGGCATGATATCTATACAGTATATATATATATAAACCTGCTGGAATGTGAAAGGAACGATGTGGGAAAATTTTAAACCAATCGGTGAAGAACTTTCGGAGATTAGCGATTATGGACAACGAACATTTCCATTTTTTTATATATATATTAAATTAAAAGTTATTATTATATATATATATATATATATATATATATATATATATATATATATATATATATATATATATATATATATATATATATATAAACACATGTTTTAGCAAGAATCTAACTCTGCTATTTGGGGAACATGAAATTGAATCACAAGAAGGTGTCCAACAGGGTGACCCCTTTGCAAAATTTCTTTTCTGCCTAGATATCAAGGAAGTCACCGATATCCTGTCCAGTGAGCTCAACATTTGGTTTTTGGACGATGGTAATCTAGCAGGCTCACCAAACTCCCTCCTGGATGACATAAGAATACTTCAGGAGAAAGGAGAAAGCCTAGGCCTCACCCTGAACTCATTCAAGTGCGAAATAACCTCCACCAACCAGCACATAATAGAGCGAATAAAGGTTGTTTTGCCTGATATGCATATAACCATCCAAGAGGACAGCACACTCCTAGGAGCTCCTCTTGAAGGGAATGCCATCGACGAGGTCCTTGGTAAGAAGATCACTGACCTTAAGAGGATGAACGAGAGGATTGAAGACATCGATGCTCATGATGCACTTTACCTCATCACCAGATGCTTGTCCCTCCCCAAGTTGACCTACTTTCTTAGATGTTCGTCATCTTTCAAAAACATTAAATTAGAAGAGTACGACAGCCTGCTGAAATCAATGCTAGAAAAAGCCCTCAACCTTTCTCTCAGCTACTCACAGTGAAAACAGGCGTCCCTTCCTGTCAGACTCGGGGGCCTCAGCGTTTGCACAGTGTCACGGTAAAATCTCTACGAAGAGATTCGGCCTACTCCATTATCGCCTATTCTACTCATTCACGTCTATGTAATCAAAAACTGCAGCCAAGAACAACAACAACAACTACTTCCAGACATCTAGACAGTACTACCAGTCTCCCCCCCTCACCATGACCCGTCACCCCACCTCGCACCTGGGTCGCTGGGAGGCCACATCCTCCGTAACAAGCAGTTCTAGTGAGCCAGTTCATAGTTAAAGAAGCCATCAGCGCCATC
>NW_025556718.1:0-13998 GCF_020424385.1 Procambarus clarkii | reverse complement strand
CCTTGCCCTGTAAGGTCACCTCTAACCTTAGTGAGGTAAGGTACCATCCCCCTGTCCTGTAAGGTCACCACTAACCTTAGTGAGGTAAGGTTCGACCCTCTGCCCTGTAAGGTCACCACTAACCTTAATGAGGTAAGGTACCACCCCACTGCCCTGTAAGGTCATTACTAAATTTAGTGAGGTAAGGTACAGTGGTTCTTGGTTCTTTCTCTCTCTCTCTCTCTCGCTCCTTCTTTACTACTTCCTGGGAAGCCTCAATAGGTCTAGAGCAAACACCAGCAAATTTGAATATGTTTACTGGACAAAGCACATACACAATACAAACACACATATAATAATAATAATAATAAACCCTACACTCTATACTATTTCAATCAGGTTGCACTCCAACACCATCAGAACTCTATCATCGGCTTATCAAGTGGTATCCTATCTCTGTAGGGAACAGACAAAAATCTGTTCAAAATCAAAAATTTTCCCTACAGACAAAAATCAGAGGATACGACTGACGATTTACTATAAAACCAGAAAAACGGCCAGCCTACTCATGAGAAACTCTCCAGACACAAAACAGAACGCTTTAAAAGAGAGTAACGTCTTCTATGCCTTCAAATGCCCTCTTGGGGACTGTAAGCTCCAAAAACCCAGTATATAGGCAAGACAACAACATCTCTTTCTAGGCGTTTAACGATGCATAAGCAACAGGGCTCCATTAAGGAACATATAATCTCTTCCCACAACCAAACCATCGCCAGAGAAATCCTAGTAAACAACACAGAAATCATCGATAGATACAGCGATAGCAGGCGGCTTGACGTTTGCGAGGCACTACACATCAAGAAGTCAATACCAGCAATCAACAGCCAATTATTGCACAACTATATTCTACCCACCTCAAGACTCCGCTCCAATATAGAAGCATCAAGAAATATGGACCAATAGGCTTTCTACAAACACTTCTATTCAATATCCATTGTTTCGTGTTCTGTCTTGTGTTGATGAAATTATTCCCTATTAATACCACATCTTGTTCTGTCTTGTGTTAATGCCACATCACCCCTTCTACCTCACTCAAATGTAGATATAAAATCGGAGATGCGTAAGTTCTATTCAGTTGTGTATTTGTGAACTAAAGTCTTTGAAAATGTAATAAGTTTTACGAAACGCGCTCGTGTCGCGTCAGACTAGAAATAAAAATGAATTTTGGAGAATTGATTTTTGATTTACCTCCAACAGTGAAACGAAATGTACGAAAGATTGAGAAAATTTGTGTTAGAATTATTAATCTTACTTTTTCGGTCATATTTAATAATATATATATATATATATATATATATATATATATATATATATATATATATATATATATATATATATATATATGCGAACAAGCCTGAATGGTCCCCAGGACTATATGCGACTGAAAACTCACACCCCAGAAGTGACTCGAACCCATACTCCCAGGAGCAACGCAACTGGTAACTACAGGGCGCCTTAATCCGCTTGACCATCACGGCCGGACAAAGGAAGTGATAGCCGAAGCTATTTGAACCACTGCCCCGCCGGCAACTCGGATGGTAATCTTGAGCATAGCATTTCACCAAATCACCTCATTCTTTGGGGCACACATGAGGAACACAAATGCGAACAAACCTGAATGGTCCCCAGGACTATATGCGACTGAAAACTCACACACCAGAAGTGACGTGATGGTCAAGCGGATTAAGGCGCCCTTTAGTTACCAGTTGCATTGCTCCTGGAGTATGGGTTCGAGTCACTTCTGGGGTGTGAGTTTTCAGTCGCATATAGTCCTGGGGACCATTCAGGCTTGTTCACATTTGTGTTCCTCACGCGTGCCCCAAAGAATGAGGTGATTTGGTGAAATGCTATGCCCAAGATTACCATCCGAGTTGCCGGCGGGGAAGTGGTTCAAATAGCTTCGGCTATCACTTCCTTTGTCCGGCCGTGATGGTCAAGCGGATTAATGCGCCCTGTAGTTACCAGTTGCGTTGCTCCTGGGAGTATGGGTTCGAGTCACTTCTGGGGTGTGAGTTTTCAGTCGCATATAGTCCTGGGGACCATTCAGGCTTGTTCACATTTGTGTTCCTCACGGGTGCCCCAAAGAATGAGGTGATTTGGTGAAATGCTATGCCCAAGATTACCATCCGAGTTGCCGGCGGGGAAGTGGTTCAAATAGCTTCGGCTATCACTTCCTTTGTCCGGCCGTGATGGTCAAGCGGATTAATGCGCCCTGTAGTTACCAGTTGCGTTGCTCCTGGGAGTATGGGTTCGAGTCACTTCTGGGGTGTGAGTTTTCAGTCGCATATAGTCCTGGGGACCATTCAGGCTTGTTCACATTTGTGTTCCTCATGTGTGCCCCAAAGAATGAGGTGATTTGGTGAAATGCTATGCCCAAGATTACCATCCGAGTTGCCGGCGGGGAAGTGGTTCAAATAGCTTCGGCTATCACTTCCTTTGTCCGGCCGTGATGGTCAAGCGGATTAAGGCGCCCTGTAGTTACCAGTTGCGTTGCTCCTGGGAGTATGGGTTCGAGTCACTTCTGGGGTGTGAGTTTTCAGTCATATATATATATATATATATATATATATATATATATATATATATATATATATATATATATATATATAACTGAAAACTCACACCCCAGAAGTGACTCGAACCCATACTCCCACAACTGGTATGTACAGGGACGCCTTAATCCGCTTGACCATCACGACCGGACATAAGGAAGTGATAGCCGAGGCTATATGAACCACTTCCCCGCCGGCACTCGGATGGTAATCTTGGGCATAGCATTTTATCAAATCACCTCATTCTTTGGGGCACACGTGAGGAACACAAATGCAAACAAGCCTGAATGGTCCCCAGGACTATATACAACTGAAAACTCACACCCCAGAAGTGACTCGAACCCATACTCCCACAACTGGTATGTACAGGGACGCCTTAATCCGCTTGACCATCACGACCGGACATAAGGAAGTGATAGCCGAGGCTATATGAACCACTTCCCCGCCGGCACTCGGATGGTAATCTTGGGCATAGCATTTTATCAAATCACCTCATTCTTTGGGGCACACGTGAGGAACACAAATGCAAACAAGCCTGAATGGTCCCCAGGACTATATACAACTGAAAACTCACACCCCAGAAGTGACTCGAACCCATACTCCCACAACTGGTATGTACAGGGACGCCTTAATCCGCTTGACCATCACGACCGGACATAAGGAAGTGATAGCCGAGGCTATATGAACCACTTCCCCGCCGGCACTCGGATGGTAATCTTGGGCATAGCATTTTATCAAATCACCTCATTCTTTGGGGCACACGTGAGGAACACAAATGCAAACAAGCCTGAATGGTCCCCAGGACTATATACAACTGAAAACTCACACCCCAGAAGTGACTCGAACCCATACTCCCACAACTGGTATGTACAGGGACGCCTTAATCCGCTTGACCATCACGACCGGACATAAGGAAGTGATAGCCGAGGCTATATGAACCACTTCCCCGCCGGCACTCGGATGGTAATCTTGGGCATAGCATTTTATCAAATCACCTCATTCTTTGGGGCACACGTGAGGAACACAAATGCAAACAAGCCTGAATGGTCCCCAGGACTATATACAACTGAAAACTCACACCCCAGAAGTGACTCGAACCCATACTCCCACAACTGGTATGTACAGGGACACCTTAATCCGCTTGACCATCACGACCGGACATAAGGAAGTGATAGCCGAGGCTATATGAACCACTTCCCCGCCGGCACTCGGATGGTAATCTTGGGCATAGCATTTTATCAAATCACCTCATTCTTTGGGGCACACGTGAGGAACACAAATGCAAACAAGCCTGAATGGTCCCCAGGACTATATACAACTGAAAACTCACACCCCAGAAGTGACTCGAACCCATACTCCCACAACTGGTATGTACAGGGACGCCTTAATCCGCTTGACCATCACGACCGGACATAAGGAAGTGATAGCCGAGGCTATATGAACCACTTCCCCGCCGGCACTCGGATGGTAATCTTGGGCATAGCATTTTATCAAATCACCTCATTCTTTGGGGCACACGTGAGGAACACAAATGCAAACAAGCCTGAATGGTCCCCAGGACTATATACAACTGAAAACTCACACCCCAGAAGTGACTCGAACCCATACTCCCACAACTGGTATGTACAGGGACGCCTTAATCCGCTTGACCATCACGACCGGACATAAGGAAGTGATAGCCGAGGCTATATGAACCACTTCCCCGCCGGCACTCGGATGGTAATCTTGGGCATAGCATTTTATCAAATCACCTCATTCTTTGGGGCACACGTGAGGAACACAAATGCAAACAAGCCTGAATGGTCCCCAGGACTATATACAACTGAAAACTCACACCCCAGAAGTGACTCGAACCCATACTCCCACAACTGGTATGTACAGGGACGCCTTAATCCGCTTGACCATCACGACCGGACATAAGGAAGTGATAGCCGAGGCTATATGAACCACTTCCCCGCCGGCACTCGGATGGTAATCTTGGGCATAGCATTTTATCAAATCACCTCATTCTTTGGGGCACACGTGAGGAACACAAATGCAAACAAGCCTGAATGGTCCCCAGGACTATATACAACTGAAAACTCACACCCCAGAAGTGACTCGAACCCATACTCCCACAACTGGTATGTACAGGGACGCCTTAATCCGCTTGACCATCACGACCGGACATAAGGAAGTGATAGCCGAGGCTATATGAACCACTTCCCCGCCGGCACTCGGATGGTAATCTTGGGCATAGCATTTTATCAAATCACCTCATTCTTTGGGGCACACGTGAGGAACACAAATGCAAACAAGCCTGAATGGTCCCCAGGACTATATACAACTGAAAACTCACACCCCAGAAGTGACTCGAACCCATACTCCCACAACTGGTATGTACAGGGACGCCTTAATCCGCTTGACCATCACGACCGGACATAAGGAAGTGATAGCCGAGGCTATATGAACCACTTCCCCGCCGGCACTCGGATGGTAATCTTGGTGGTTCATATAGCCTCGGCTATCACTTCCTTATGTCCGGTCGTGATGGTCAAGCGGATTAAGGCGTCCCTGTACATACCAGTTGTGGGAGTATGGGTTCGAGTCACTTCTGGGGTGTGAGTTTTCAGTTGTATATAGTCCTGGGGACCATTCAGGCTTGTTTGCATTTGTGTTCCTCACGTGTGCCCCAAAGAATGAGGTGATTTGATAAAATGCTATGCCCAAGATTACCATCCGAGTGCCGGCGGGGAAGTGGTTCATATAGCCTCGGCTATCACTTCCTTATGTCCGGTCGTGATGGTCAAGCGGATTAAGGCGTCCCTGTACATACCAGTTGTGGGAGTATGGGTTCGAGTCACTTCTGGGGTGTGAGTTTTCAGTTGTATATAGTCCTGGGGACCATTCAGGCTTGTTTGCATTTGTGTTCCTCACGTGTGCCCCAAAGAATGAGGTGATTTGATAAAATGCTATGCCCAAGATTACCATCCGAGTGCCGGCGGGGAAGTGGTTCATATAGCCTCGGCTATCACTTCCTTATGTCCGGTCGTGATGGTCAAGCGGATTAAGGCGTCCCTGTACATACCAGTTGTGGGAGTATGGGTTCGAGTCACTTCTGGGGTGTGAGTTTTCAGTTGTATATAGTCCTGGGGACCATTCAGGCTTGTTTGCATTTGTGTTCCTCACGTGTGCCCCAAAGAATGAGGTGATTTGATAAAATGCTATGCCCAAGATTACCATCCGAGTGCCGGCGGGGAAGTGGTTCATATAGCCTCGGCTATCACTTCCTTATGTCCGGTCGTGATGGTCAAGCGGATTAAGGCGTCCCTGTACATACCAGTTGTGGGAGTATGGGTTCGAGTCACTTCTGGGGTGTGAGTTTTCAGTTGTATATAGTCCTGGGGACCATTCAGGCTTGTTTGCATTTGTGTTCCTCACGTGTGCCCCAAAGAATGAGGTGATTTGATAAAATGCTATGCCCAAGATTACCATCCGAGTGCCGGCGGGGAAGTGGTTCATATAGCCTCGGCTATCACTTCCTTATGTCCGGTCGTGATGGTCAAGCGGATTAAGGCGTCCCTGTACATACCAGTTGTGGGAGTATGGGTTCGAGTCACTTCTGGGGTGTGAGTTTTCAGTTGTATATAGTCCTGGGGACCATTCAGGCTTGTTTGCATTTGTGTTCCTCACGTGTGCCCCAAAGAATGAGGTGATTTGATAAAATGCTATGCCCAAGATTACCATCCGAGTGCCGGCGGGGAAGTGGTTCATATAGCCTCGGCTATCACTTCCTTATGTCCGGTCGTGATGGTCAAGCGGATTAAGGCGTCCCTGTACATACCAGTTGTGGGAGTATGGGTTCGAGTCACTTCTGGGGTGTGAGTTTTCAGTTGTATATAGTCCTGGGGACCATTCAGGCTTGTTTGCATTTGTGTTCCTCACGTGTGCCCCAAAGAATGAGGTGATTTGATAAAATGCTATGCCCAAGATTACCATCCGAGTGCCGGCGGGGAAGTGGTTCATATAGCCTCGGCTATCACTTCCTTATGTCCGGTCGTGATGGTCAAGCGGATTAAGGCGTCCCTGTACATACCAGTTGTGGGAGTATGGGTTCGAGTCACTTCTGGGGTGTGAGTTTTCAGTTGTATATAGTCCTGGGGACCATTCAGGCTTGTTTGCATTTGTGTTCCTCACGTGTGCCCCAAAGAATGAGGTGATTTGATAAAATGCTATGCCCAAGATTACCATCCGAGTGCCGGCGGGGAAGTGGTTCATATAGCCTCGGCTATCACTTCCTTATGTCCGGTCGTGATGGTCAAGCGGATTAAGGCGTCCCTGTACATACCAGTTGTGGGAGTATGGGTTCGAGTCACTTCTGGGGTGTGAGTTTTCAGTTGTATATAGTCCTGGGGACCATTCAGGCTTGTTTGCATTTGTGTTCCTCACGTGTGCCCCAAAGAATGAGGTGATTTGATAAAATGCTATGCCCAAAATTACCATCCGAGTGCCGGCGGGGAAGTGGTTCATATAGCCTCGGCTATCACTTCCTTATGTCCGGTCGTGATGGTCAAGCGGATTAAGGCGTCCCTGTACATACCAGTTGTGGGAGTATGGGTTCGAGTCACTTCTGGGGTGTGAGTTTTCAGTTGTATATAGTCCTGGGGACCATTCAGGCTTGTTTGCATTTGTGTTCCTCACGTGTGCCCCAAAGAATGAGGTGATTTGATAAAATGCTATGCCCAAGATTACCATCCGAGTGCCGGCGGGGAAGTGGTTCATATAGCCTCGGCTATCACTTCCTTATGTCCGGTCGTGATGGTCAAGCGGATTAAGGCGTCCCTGTACATACCAGTTGTGGGAGTATGGGTTCGAGTCACTTCTGGGGTGTGAGTTTTCAGTTGTATATAGTCCTGGGGACCATTCAGGCTTGTTTGCATTTGTGTTCCTCACGTGTGCCCCAAAGAATGAGGTGATTTGATAAAATGCTATGCCCAAGATTACCATCCGAGTGCCGGCGGGGAAGTGGTTCATATAGCCTCGGCTATCACTTCCTTATGTCCGGTCGTGATGGTCAAGCGGATTAAGGCGTCCCTGTACATACCAGTTGTGGGAGTATGGGTTCGAGTCACTTCTGGGGTGTGAGTTTTCAGTTGTATATAGTCCTGGGGACCATTCAGGCTTGTTTGCATATATATATATATATATATATATATATATATATATATATATATATATATATATATATATATATATATATATATATATATATATATATATATATATATATATATATATATATATAAACATAAACATGTACAAGGAAGACCAGCGTATGACTGCCATAACATAAATGTTAGTATAAATGTTCCTTGATATACAACAATGATCATTCGATCACCCTATGAGTCCTAGAACACATATGTATGTCTCTGTAGGTAATCCAGCCTACGACTGTAACTCTATGCTTCAGTATAAGTACTCCTCGGCACAAAAATTGCAAACAATCGCTCACCTTTCACTGCGTCTTGCACGCTAATGACAACCAAACACTCTACCAACTCCCTACCAGTAATCAACCTGAACTTCCCTTCCACATCTGGAAGCTCACTACCCTGACATCTTCAGGTCCTTCCGGGCTTATCTACCAGGATCCTCCGCAGCTCTTCCAGGCTGCTACACCATGAAGTCTTCCTTGATCAACTATGGTGCTTCACCACTTCTACTAGAGTCCTCCACAGCTCTCCTGGCTGCTACACCATGAAGTTTCCTCAAACAGAACTGGAGTTTCGCCACTGGTATTTCAGAAGCACGTGACACTCCTCTTCACTGCTTCACCTCACAGCTCGAGGTCCTCTCCTCCACTACCTTGGAGTCTCATCAACTACTCCCTCTGTGCTGGCTTCGAAGTTCTCAGCAACTTCTTCCCCAAAGAACCGGATCCAACGTCCGAGCCTGGAGCAGTGACAAACACGCCATCTGTGGGTCAGCTCCCGAAACCCCCGCCAAACGAACGACGACACCTAGTGAGGACAGCGTGTACTGGCCTCGAGGACCAGTTTCCAGTCTGGTTCAGCGCTCAACACCGCCGCTCCTGACCTCTGGTGAGGTGGTGCTCCGACGACAGCGCCATCTAGGGAGTGGATATGTCGGGCGTTTGTATCTGAGCCTGTGAGTGTGGTGTATTAGTGTCCCGGTTATTAATGACGTGTCTGCTTACAGAGCCAACCTGGGACCACTGTGTTGAAGGTGTAGTCAGTCTACCCGAGGCAGCCAGTCTCCATACAGTGAAGTTTGCTGCAGCTGTCGTGACGTCGTCCCCCCGGAAGAACACTGTGGTGTGTTAAGCCTGCCAGTGGAGTGGCAGTGGAAGGATTTACCCGGGACCGACGGTTGGAGACGATAATCCACTGGGGTATTGAGGACAGGAGGGTGATTGGTGATATCACACGAGACTCCTGTCTAGGGCGTACCCCTTATATCGTTCGTGGAGTGGCCGTACCAGCCTTGGTGGCTCAGTACCTGCCAGCAGACCTGCTGGACGTGTGGTTGACGGCCTCCACGACGGTGCCCCCAGTGGACCTGTGTTGTGGCTGACCTGTGGCCAGGGTAGGCTCGGCGTTCTCAGAGGACACGTCTTGAGGCCACGAAGAAAGCACCGCGGACTCAGCACCTAGCTTCGAGGATCCATAGTCTCCAGCAGAAGACTACAGTGTTGATCCCCTTTGTAAAGTGTTAATACCCCTCCCCCTTGTGTACGTTTTACTTTTATATATTTAAATGGTGAAGGTTATATTATATTATATTAAGTTCTTACCTTTCTTTCCCTACTCCCTTTAAGTTACTTGCGTCACGGATCGCATCCCTTGATAGCCTCTACTGGCTTGGGGCCGGATATATATCTTCCTCTAACTACATCAGAGTAAGAACCCCGTTGCGTCCCGAGAGGGCCGTAACATAATTGGCATCCCCAGCGGGATCCGTCCCCTTGTTAAGTATGTTTGACAGGGGTGGTGAAGTGGCGTAATCCCTGTATATAATTCCCCCTGTGTGACGATTGTGACGTTATACGTCCTGTGCGGTGCTCAGAGTGACTAAGTGCGATATTGTGCAGTGCGGTGCTCGCTGTGATTAAGCGATTAAGTGCAATATTGACTAGTGCGGTGCTCAGTGATTTAGTGCAATATTGTAGAGCGAAGTGTTCGCTTGGACTCAGTGCAATATTGGGTAGTGCGGTGCCCGGAGTGATTACGTGCAATATTGGCAAGTGCAGTGTTTGGTGCAATATTGGCGTAGAACAGTGCTCGGTGTGTGCTAAGTGCATTGTGTTAAGTGTTCCATCTGTGACAATGGCAGACAAAGCTACCATCGATGATCTGGACGATGTTCAGGCTTTTCTGAACAGAGTGGACTGTCTTGCCAGATTAAAGTATCTGAGCAAACCGGAACTTGTACTAGTGAGCGCCTACCTGGAGATCAAGATCCGTGCCAGTGATTCCCGTGTGGAGATCTTGTCCAAGGTTCACCGGCACCTGAAGGCAGAAGAGAAACAGGAAGGCGAGACTCCTAGTACAAGGGAAGGTGAGGAAATAGCTTCCACAGAAAAGGAAGATAAGGGCAGTGACATTGACAGTGATGCAGGTGAGCTTAATATCAGCTTCCTAACAGTCAAAATGCGTGCCCTAGAGATCAATCGCGAGATAGAGTGGAAGAAGTTAGAAGTAGAACGAGAATTAAAAGATAAAGAAGTGGAGATGAAAAATAAAGAAGTGGAGATGAAAAATAAAGAAATGGAGATGAAAGAAAAAGAATTGGCGATGAGGCGTTTAGAATTAGAAAGAGAAGAAAGAAGAGAAGAGCGAGAAAGAGAAGAGAAACGAGAGAGAGAAGAACGAGAAAGAGAAGAGAGACGAGAGAGAGAAGAACGAGAAAGAGAAGAAAAAGAAAGACAGAGACAACATGAACTAGAAGTATTACGACTAGGCGCTGGACAGAGACAAACTGGAGTAAGTGGTTTCGATCCGGTAAGGAATATCAAAATGGTCCCCAAATTCAACGAGAGAGAAGTTTCGAAGTTCTTCGCAGCCTTCGAGAAAGTCGCTGCCTCTTTGGAGTGGCCAAGGGAGAATTGGGCCATCATGATACAGTCAGTCTTGACTGGGAAGGCCCAAATCGCCTACTCTACGTTATCCCTTGACGACTCCGGCGATTACGATATGGTGAAGAAAGTGGTGCTCATGGCGTACCAATTGGTACCTGAGGCATATAGGCAAAAGTTCAGAAACCTGAAGAAGACCTCAGAGCACACTTTCACCGAATTCGCCACCATCAAGGAGCGACTTTTTCAAGAATGGTGTGCATCTCGGAAGGTGGAGACCAAGGAAGACCTCGAGCAGCTGATTCTGCTCGAGGACTTCAAGGATTGTTTATCTGGAGACCTCAAGACGTACTTAGAGGAACAGCAGGTAGAGACCTTGAGTGCAGCAGCCACCATGGCTGAAGAGTATATTCTGACTCATAGGCCGTCTGCTAAGTACGTCCCAAGGAATTACCAGCGCCGGTTCGACAGACCTCATGATGAAGAAGAAAGACCCGTCCCACAAAGTGCTAAGAAGACGCCCCCAAGTAGCCCCCGAAGAACAAGTCCTAGTAGTCCGAAACACCTTAGTCCAAGGAGGAATATGGTGTGCTGGACTTGTGGGCAGAAAGGGCACATAGCTGCTAGGTGCCGAGGCAGAAGAGGTGGCAGCGCACGAAGGGAGGTGATGTTGATGAGCTGTGTTACATCACCAGTAGGAAACCAGTCTACGACGACGCAGGAAGGACCAAGTTTGTTGGCCCCTCACACTTCAACCGGGTATGTAACGAGTGATCATACTGGTAGATCAATTGTAGTGCTCAGAGATAGTGGAGCAGCCCAGTCCCTGATCGTGAAGAGCTCGTTACCCGAGGGAGTAAGTGTGGATGGGAGACCAGAGGTTATCCTGGTTGGGTTTCCGAGAACGCAGTATATCGCCCCCTTAGTGCCAGTACATCTCGACTCGCCTTACTTCAGCGGCACCTGTGAGTTGGCAGTAGTCGATACCCTCCCTGTGGCTGGGATTGACGTGGTACTAGCCAACGACCTGGTGACCGATTGGAGCACCAATCATCCCAAGATAGCGGACGAGTCGGCCAGAACATCAAGGTCTGAGGTAACGACGGGCCGTGGTAATGTCCAAGTAAAGACAGACCCGGATGTAACTATGTTTAATTTGTCCTCTCGCCTACAGATTGAGATCGACAGTTATCTAGCAGTGTCTCCTGATTCTTCTCTTGACAAGGAACATGAGGTTACAATGGCAGAAGTACCTGAGCTAGAAGAGAGGCCTTGTGTGCGGGCACCCACGGATACCAACGAGTCTGGAGCGAAGGCTGAGGTGTGCTTGCGGTATGGCAAGTTACAGCGTGTAGTGGACCAGCCAGAGATTCCCCAGACGTCAGAGGTATGTGAGGTGTGTTCAAAAGGTCTAGTGCCCTCTTTGGTCCAAGCCAGGCTAGTGGATGTGGCCGGCTATGGACATGACAAGCTCAGGAAGCTTATCCCTCAATTGGCCTCATGTTTCTTAGCAGTATTTTGTTTTGTTCTCCTATGTGCTCTCTGTGTTCTCAGTAAGGATCAGTGGACGACCCGAAGGATGATGGCTCCCGTGAACATCGAGAAGAGGTCCCAGGGATTGGAGATTTGTACTGCAGGTGTTGCAGTTGAAGAAGGGACCTGGAAGGTAATGGTTGATACAGGAGGTACGACATGTGATAAATTGAGTGACTGTTTCCGACAGGTTGACACCCCTCGCGTGATAGCTGAGCCTCAATGCAGCGTTATGCGGAACGTTGGTCGACCTGACGGTGGCAGAGTGAATGCCATCTGCGACGTACAAGCAGCCCTGTTGGGACTAGGTGTGAACCTAGTAGGGTATGCTGTAAGTATTGACTTACCCACTGTCGCGATCACTCTGAATTATCTGACCCCTGTATTCCAGGTTCCTGTCTCCCTGAAGGACCACCGGATCGGTACTAGAAATACCGTCTGTGGTCAGCCATCATCGGTGCCACGACATAGGAAAGTGTCGAGTCACCCCAGATCGTGTCGAAACCAATCCGTACTCGAGAGGTGTGAGATGACGCCCCTGCTTGACATCGCAGTGGAGACGTGGAAGATTACGTCAGGCAGATCATTGCCTTCCATTTTCAACCTCCCTTTGGGCCAGGGTTTCTCAGTAGAAAAGTTCTGTGGACAAGACAGCCTCATCACTCTAGTTCATAGTATAAGTAAGTCCATTTGGAGTTGTGTCGTCGTACTAATTTGGTTTGTGTTTCTTTTTATAGAACCCCAAACCAAATTCTTTTTGGTGGGGAGGTGTTACGAACCCGGATCCAACGTCCGAGCCTGGAGCAGTGACAAACACGCCATCTGTGGGTCAGCTCCCGAAACCCCCGCCAAACGAACGACGACACCTAGTGAGGACAGCGTGTACTGGCCTCGAGGACCAGTTTCCAGTCTGGTTCAGCGCTCAACACCGCCGCTCCTGACCTCTGGTGAGGTGGTGCTCCGACGACAGCGCCATCTAGGGAGTGGATATGTCGGGCGTTTGTATCTGAGCCTGTGAGTGTGGTGTATTAGTGTCCCGGTTATTAATGACGTGTCTGCTTACAGAGCCAACCTGGGACCACTGTGTTGAAGGTGTAGTCAGTCTACCCGAGGCAGCCAGTCTCCATACAGTGAAGTTTGCTGCAGCTGTCGTGACGTCGTCCCCCCGGAAGAACACTGTGGTGTGTTAAGCCTGCCAGTGGAGTGGCAGTGGAAGGATTTACCCGGGACCGACGGTTGGAGACGATAATCCACTGGGGTATTGAGGACAGGAGGGTGATTGGTGATATCACACGAGACTCCTGTCTAGGGCGTACCCCTTATATCGTTCGTGGAGTGGCCGTACCAGCCTTGGTGGCTCAGTACCTGCCAGCAGACCTGCTGGACGTGTGGTTGACGGCCTCCACGACGGTGCCCCCAGTGGACCTGTGTTGTGGCTGACCTGTGGCCAGGGTAGGCTCGGCGTTCTCAGAGGACACGTCTTGAGGCCACGAAGAAAGCACCGCGGACTCAGCACCTAGCTTCGAGGATCCATAGTCTCCAGCAGAAGACTACAGTGTTGATCCCCTTTGTAAAGTGTTAATACCCCTCCCCCTTGTGTACGTTTTACTTTTATATATTTAAATGGTGAAGGTTATATATATATTAAGTTCTTACCTTTCTTTCCCTACTCCCTTTAAGTTACTTGCGTCACGGATCGCATCCCTTGATAGCCTCTACTGGCTTGGGGCCGGATATATATCTTCCTCTAACTACATCAGAGTAAGAACCCCGTTGCGTCCCGAGAGGGCCGTAACA
>NW_025556717.1:0-20675 GCF_020424385.1 Procambarus clarkii | reverse complement strand
AAAAGAATAGATAAGAATTTCCAGGGGTAATGATATGCTAGTGCCTAGTTTACATGGGTCCATAGAATTACCCCAGTCGCCCAAATCAGGCCAAAACTACCCAAATCGTATTAGCATTACGTAAGTAATGAAGAAATATGGTATATTTACTTACTATAATGTTGGTGCTACACGTAGAACATGATCAAACCTATTTTTACTCTGAAATAATCTAATTTCATAACGAAATGAGACGTAAATATGTGAGAGGTGACGCCATAGGAAGTCGACGGTCCAAGCGACAATTGTGTGGAGCGACTTATCCAAGATATATGATCGCTTGGAGAGTGTTTGCTGCCATAACAGCCTCCTGTACACAGTGATCCAGTCGTCGTATTTCATGGCTCAAGTTGTCGCAAATTTAATTGGTAATATTAACAAGTAGAATGTGTATTTATAATAATATTTTTCATAAACAGCCACAAAATATTTAATATTTATAAAAAAAAGTGTTTGGAAGTTAATTCAATTCCACATGACAATAAATTTGTTATATAGATACTAGCGTTATTCGTTGGTATGCGTTCGCTATTTAAACTACTCCAGTCCTTTTCGTTCATAGAACACCGAACCCTACACGCTCTCTGATATATTGCTTAATTAACAAATATTCACAAATAAAGATTATATTTATATATGTTATCAGAAAGGCAGATATAAAATAGTTTGTGTTAATGCATCACAGAGATTATACCTTATTAGAGAGGAAAAATATTCATATTTTAAACAAGGCTTCTTGGCCGACGCTCTCCTTTCGATGGGAACTATGACCTTTTGAAAATCAATGTTAATTGAATCTATATATTGTAAAAAACGAAGTTTTTTATGTCATCAGAAAGACATATAAGCTGCATGTTAATACTTTGGTATAAATATAACAGAAGTGAAAGTGAAGATATATGCCTTTTTATAGTTACTTGATGGCTCGCTCAGGGAGTGTGAAGGCCTGCACACAAGCCAATCAATTTTATAATTAATATACATATATGCAAAGTAACGTCAAAGGTTTTTATTTCAGAATAAAGACAGATGTAGACGATAATGTAAATACATTTCAAGGAAAACATATCTTAAATGAAAGCAAAGATATGGTCAAATAAATAGGCAATACCACACCATCGCCAGTGTCCGAACACATGAATATTCGCATTAGGTAGGTGAAAGGAAATGTACCCAACCATTTCCATTTACGCGACCAGTTTCCGTTCTTATGTTCTTACTTACATTTATTGAAATTTATCATCATCATCATTTACAGAAATAAATTAACATAAAAATGTAGTAATTTTAATACACAAAACAGAAGTAGATATGTATGTAAATTATGACGCAGGATAGGATCACTATTGCAGAACTATTCGCATACTTTGCGTCATTATATACAGTACTGGAATTTAAAAAAAATCGCGGAATTCAGAGATAACACCATCATTGGTGTCCAAGAAAAGTGTAAGTACTTCATTTATAATGATGTGCTGCCCGAAATCTTAGCGAAGTATCTAAAATTTGCTTACTGTAAGTAATTCATGCAAATGATTGTAAAGCCGTCGCCCAGTTGGTTGGGTGTGGAACACATGACTGTTAAACTGCCGCCCAGTTGGATGGGTGTGGAGCACATGACTGTTAAGCTGCCGCCCAGTTGGGTGGGTGTGGAGCACATGACTGTTAAGCTGCCGCCCAGTTGGGTGGGTGTGGAGCACATGACTGTTAAGCTGCCGCCCAGTTGGGTGGGTGTTGAGCACATGACTGTTAAGCTGCCGCCCAGTTGGGTGGGTGTGGAGCACATGACTGTTAAGCTGCCGCCCAGTTGGGTGGGTGTGGAGCACATGACTGTTAAGCTGCCGCCCAGTTGGGTGGGTGTGGACCACATGACTGTAAAGCTGCCGCCCAGTTGGGGGGGTGTGGGACCACATGACTGTTAAGCTGCCGCCAGTTGGGTGGGTGTGGAGCACATGACTGTAAAGCTGCCGCCCAGTTGGGTGGGTGTGGAGCACATGACTGTAAAGCTGCCGCCCAGTTGGGTGGGTGTGGACCACATGACTGTAAAGCTGCCGCCCAGTTGGGTGGGTGTGGAGCACATGACTGTTAAGCTGCCGTCCAGTTGGGTGGGTGTAGAGCAAGACTAGTAATTGGACGACTCACCATAGATGTAAAGTGCCTAGTATAGTGACTTGTGAGCCTCTTGTTGAATCATTTGTGATACAAAGATTATTGATGTGTGTATTTGTGTGGGTGATTGAATATGTATGTGAATGTATATGTATGTATATGTATATATGCAATTGACGATCACGAAACAATAATCATTGTATGCGGAAAATTCCATATTTCATTTCTGTGGATTTACCGCATATGTATATATATGTACATGTATGTATGATTATGTGTACATGTATATATAACATTAATAAGAGGAAATGAAGATGAAGAAATGATAAAAAGAATGGCAATAGTGGATAGTAGTAACACACTTAAGAATTATTCAGTAATAAATACAAACTCGTCCTTCACCTATGATAAAGGAAAGTCAACTTGGAAGGATTCAATTTACATGAGATTAAGATTAGGATATAAATATTTCTGACCAGGGGGAGAAAGATACTGGCAGTATGGGGCGTTAAAGTTTATTGAAGATTAAATTCTGCAGAACATGTAAATATATAAAGTTCACATAAAGTAAGTAATTATATAAAGTTTATATTAAACACGGTTTATATTATAGACTTAACAAAGTTGATATTATATAAAACTTAATATTGAACATGTAAATATACAAAGTTTCAAATATAATTTAAGGAATATATAACGTTTATATTAAAATATATAAAGTAAATATATAAAGTAAGAATTAACAGTAACAATTCCAAGGACTAGATTTAACTTAAAAGGTACACCCGTAGTAAGTATGAGACCTTAGCCTATAGTGACATGGAAACTAATTCTGCAGAAACCTAAAGGTTAACTGGTACTAGAATAAGGCCGAGTGCAAATGTGTAGTAATATATAACACTAGGATATAACAGGCAGGACACAAAGAATAACTAATAAGTGAGAGACCACATAACACGTAATGTACCCGGCCAAGAGGCCGTAAAAGACCTAATGGATAAGGAGAAGGGGGTGTGACTACAAGTAGGGCTTACTAGCACCTAGACTGGGCAAAAGTATTAGCTGCGGACAGCGGGACACTTGGGGACCGGCGCTGCACCCCCCATCCCACATGCAGTGGGGAGACAATCGGGACAACTGTGCAAAGCATGACGGGGGTACAGAAGCAGCCGCTTGCAAAGGGGGGGAGGGTGGGGTTTTGCGAGGGCAGGCGGAGTGAGGCGGAGCCCCATTGTGCGCCCGTATTTATACGGGCCCCAAACTGCCCGCGCAACGCCGCGGGACGCGCTGCGCAATTGTTTCTTTCTCCCCGCCAGAAAAATCCCCGCTTGTGATGCAAGCAGTGACCATTATCTGGCAATACGGAGTTGATGTCAGTGAAAAAGATAAGGAGTGTAAATTATGTAGTATGCGCACTCCCACACCTTAGAACATTATGTATTAGAGTGTCAACTTATTGATAACTATAGAAATAAGGAAATAAGTAATGTACCACATCAAATTGTTTGTATGTGTGACAATGGTATGATAGACAGTATACTTAGGAGCTACAAGAATTTTGCCCCAAGAGTGTAACAATTGTATGCTGTACTTACTATATTAACCTGCAATGTTAAAGGGATTCTTGTAATGTTAATTGTCTATTGTACTTACTGAATTGTGCGCCCCTTGAGGGACTTGAAGTAGAGGGGGTAGAAATAGCCTAAGTTACTCTATCCTTTGAGATGTATTTTTTTCTTGTCTCAATAAACATACTTGAACTTGAACTGTAAATATTTGTGGCTTCCTGACCATAAAGTACCGCCGCAGTCGAGGGTAAGAGACCGGATGTACCCAGTATACAAGCCGCACTAGCTATTAGTTCATATAAGATGACAACTTACCAGATAAACATTACTTCCTAATTATATATATATGCAAATAATACAATTAAAATGTTTAAACGTGATTATATATATGTATCATGTGGACAGTTTTAATGTAATTTTTTCTCCTGATATTCGGGTTCTTTATTATGCTTCATCTTGAGGCAAAGCCCAATACCTTACGCCATATTGATGCTCTGTCCACAGATCATTCTCTCTCTCTCTCTCAAATCATATACATTGATGGTTTCCTACACCGCCACACGGGTGCAGCTGCAAGTGCAGTTGCCTCTACCCATCAGACAGAACTATTTGCCTTGCTTGTTACACTAAAATGTGTACAAGTGTGTGTGTCTATGTATGTATTAACACGATGTACTGAACGGGGTGAGAATAGCTTGAGCTACCTCATCCATTTGTGTGTATTTTACCTCAATAAACTTATTTCAATTTCAATTTCAATTCAAGTCTCCAAACTTGATGCATTAATTGTAAGTGATTTCTACCATCTGCATTAATTTTAAGTGATTTCTATCATGCTTAATTGCGCGCAACTCTCTAAGACACAATTGTAACATGACCGTGTCTGAAGCTAGACAGAAAACACAACATTATTAGTGATGGTAACATAAGCCATTTCATGTGAATTCCATCTTCGTTGACCTCCGAAACTTGAGGAATGGTCCAGAAAATAGCTACTAAAGTTTAAGTCAAGTGTGAAGATACTTTAGTTGATACTTAGATACTTCCAATAAGTGTAAACATAAGTGCTGACGATGCTACCTCCTCTATTCAGACCCCAACCCAAACGCACTATATAATAATGAAAATAATAGATTTAAAAGTCCACTCATGGATGTAAACTAACAAACTCACATCAAACATAAAAAGACCCGACTACTATTTTTGTTCGAAAGTAAATCCTGAAACCAAATTCAACTTCAGATACACAATGTTAACATTAGCAATAATGATTATGGAAAGTTCCTTGACCTATACATAGACAAGAGACTGAACTTCAGCATCCACATACAACACATATGTGAGTGGTGAGAGAGAGAGAAAGAGAGAGAGAGAGAGACAGACAGAGAGAGAGACAGACAGAGAGAGAGAGAGAGACAGAGAGAGAGAGAGTGAGAGAGTATTCACCTAGTTGTGTCGGCGCGGGTTGAGCTCTGCTCATTCGGCCGCCTCTCAACTGTCAATCAACTATTACTGACTAACTAATTTTTTTCTCTCGCGCACACACACACACACACACACACACACACACACACACACACACACACACACACACACACACACACACACACACACACACACAAACAAACAATCGACCGGATAAAACAAGGATAAACTATTCAACACTGGTGGGACGCGAACAAGGGGACACAGGTGGAAACTGAGTACCCACATGAGCCACAGAGACGTTAAAAGGAACTTTTTCAGTGTCAGAGTAGTTAACGGATGGAATGCATTAGGCAGTGATGTAGTGGAGGCTAAATTCATACACAGTTTTAAATGTAGATGTGATAGAGCCCAGTAGGCTCAGGAATCTGTTCACCAGTTGATGGACAGTTGAGAGGCGGGACCAAAGAGCCAAAGCTCAACCCCCGCAAGCACAAATAGGTGAGTACAAATAGGTGAGTACACACACACAGGAAGCAACCCCGTAGCAACTGTCTAATTTCGTACCTATTTACTGCTCGGTGACATCACATTAACATTTACAGAGAGTAGGGAATTAATTAGGTATCTGGGAGCTAGTTAACTGTTGTGGGATGTATATCTTGAGGTACTGTATACAATGTTCACAACAGAGCAATGTATAATCATTTCATTGTATACAACACAGTACTCACCTAATTGTGCTTGCGGGGGTTGAGCTCTGGCTCTTTGGTCCCGCCTCTCAACTGTCAATCAACTGATGTACAGATTCCTGAGCCTACTGGACTCTTATCATATCTACATTTGAAACTGTGTATGGAGTCAGCCTCCACCACATCACTGCCTAATGCATTCCATCTGTTAACTATTTGACACTGAAAAAGTTCTTTCTAACGTCCCTGTGGCTCATTTGGGTACTCAGTTTCCACCTGTGTCCCCTTGTTCGCGTACCACCCGTGTTAAACAGTTTATCTTTATCTACCTTGTCAATTCCTCTGAGAATTTTGTAGGTGGTGATCATGTCTCCCATTACTCTTCTGTCTTCTAGTGTCGTGAGGTGCATTTCTCGCAGCCTTTCTCCGTAACTCATGCCTCTTAGTTCTGGGACTAGCCTAGTGCCATATCTGAACTTTTTCAAGCTTCGCCTTGTGCTTGACAAGGTACGGGCTCCATGCTGGGGCCACATACTCCAGGATTGGTCTTACATATGTGGTATAGAAGGTTCTGAATGATTCCTTACACAGGTTCCTGAAGGCTGTTCTGATGTTAGCCAGTCTCGCATAATTCACACTGTATCCTCATTGCGTTTCATTACCTTACATTTACTCGGGTGTGTGTGTGTGTGTGGTGTAGTGTGTGTGTGTGTGTGTGTGTGTGTGTGTGTGTGTGTGTGTGTGTGTGTGTGTGTGTACTCACCTAATTGTACTCACCTAATTGTGCTTGCGGGGGTTGAGCTCTGGCTCTTTGGTCCCGCCTCTCAACCGTCAATCAACTGGTGTACAGATTCCTGAGCCTATTGGGCTCTATCATATCTACATTTGAAACTGTGAATGGAGTCAGCCTCCACCACATCACTTCCTAATGCATTCCATTTGCTAACTACTCTGACACTGAAAAAGTTCTTTCTAACGTCTCTGTGGCTCATTTGGGTACTCAGCTTCCACCTGTGTCCCCTTGTTCGCGTCCCACCAGTGTTGAAAAGTTCGTCCTTGTTTACCCGGTCGATTCCCCTGAGGATTTTGTAGGTTGTGATCATGTCCCCCCTTACTCTTCTGTCTTCCAGTGTCGTGAGGTGCATTTCCCGCAGCCTTTCCTCATAACTCATGCCTCTTAGTTCTGGGACTAGTCTAGTAGCATACCTTTGGACTTTTTCCAGCTTCGTCTTGTGCTTGACAAGGTACGGGCTCCATGCTGGGGCCGCATACTCCAGGATTGGTCTTACATATGTGGTGTACAAGATTCTGAATGATTCCTTACACAGGTTCCTGAACGCCGTTCTGATGTTAGCCAGCCTCGCATATGCCGCAGACGTTATTCTCTTTATGTGGGCTTCAGGAGACAGGTTTGGTGTGATATCAACTCCTAGATCTTTCTCTCTGTCTGTTTCATTAAGTACTTCATCTCCTATTCTGTATCCTGTGCCTGGCCTCCTGTTTCCACTGCCTAGTTTCATTACTTTGCATTTACTCGGGTTGAACTTCAACAGCCATTTGTTGGACCATTCACTCAGTCTATCCAGGTCATCTTGTAGCCTCCTACTATCATCCTCTGTTTCAATCCTCCTCATAATTTTTGCATCGTCGGCAAACATTGAGAGGAACGAATCTATACCCTCTGGGAGATCATTTACATATACCAGAAACAGTATAGGTCCGAGGACTGACCCCTGCGGGACTCCACTTGTGACGTCTCGCCAATCTGAGACTTCACCCCTCACACAGACTCGTTGTCTCCTGTTGCTTAGGTATTCCTCTATCCACCGGAGTACCTTCCCTCTCACTCCAGCCTGCATCTCCAACTTTCGCACTAGCCTCTTGTGTGGCACTGTATCAAAGGCTTTCTGACAATCCAAAAATATGCAGTCTGCCCACCCTTCTCTTCTTGCCTTATTTTTGTTGCCTGGTCGTAGAATTCAAGTAACCCTGTGAGGCAGGACCTGCCATCCCTGAACCCATGTTGATGCTGTGTTACAAAGTTCCTTCGCTCCAGATGCTCCACTAGTTTTTTTCGCACAATCTTCTCCATCAGCTTGCATGGTATGCAGGTTAGGGACACTGGCCTGTAGTTCAGTGCCTCCTGTCTATCCCCTTTCTTGTATATCGGGACTACGTTAGCTGCTTTCCAAATATCTGGCAGTTCCCCTGTTGCCAGTGATTTGTTATACACTATGGAGAGTGGTAGGCTCAGTTCTCTTGCTCCTTCCTTTAGAACCCAAGGGGAGATTCCATCTGGGCCTATAGCCTTCGTCACGTCCAACTCTAGTAAACACTTCCTTACTTCCCCACTGGTAATCTCAAACTCTTCCAGTGGTTCCTGGTTAGCTATTCCCTCACTTACCTCTGGAATTTCTCCTTGTTCTAAGGTGAAGACCTCCTGGAATTTCTTATTCAATTCCTCACACACTTCCTTGTCATTTGTAGTGAATCCTTCCGCCCCTATCCTTAATCTCATAACCTGTTCCTTTACTGTTGTTTTTCTCCTAATGTGGCTATGCAACAATTTAGGCTGAGTCTTTGCCTTGCTTGCGATGTCATTTTCGTATTGTCTTTCTGCCTCTCTTCTCATCCTGACATATTCATTCCTGGCATTCTGGTATCTTTCTCTGCTCTCCAGTGTCCTGTTATTCCTATAGTTTCTCCATGCCCTTTTACTTTGCTGCTTAGCTAGCCTACATCTTTGATTAAACCATGGGTTTCTCTGTTTTCCTTTTGGACTGGGACAAACTTGTTTGCTGCGTCCTTGCACTTCTGCGTGATGTAATCCATCATATCTTGGGCCGTCTTTCCCCTGAGCTCTGTTTCCCATGCTATATCTGTTAGGAATTTTCTTATCCCCTCATAGTTTCCCTTTCGGTATGCTAACCTTTTGGTTTCGGTATCCCTCCTCGAGTTCAATAACCCTTCTTCAATCAAGTACTCAAACACCAGTACACTGTGGTCGCTCATTCCTACTGGGTCCTCAAAACCGATTTCTCTTATGTCGGAGTCGTTCAGAGTGAAGACTAGGTCGAGTCTCGCTGGTTCGTCATTGCCTCTCATCCTTGTGGGTTCTCCGACATGCTGCGTTAAAAAGTTGCTTGTCACCACCTCCAATAGTTTGGCTCTCCACGTATCCTCGCCTCCATGCGGTTCCTTGTTCTCCCAGTCAATCTTTCCGTGATTGAAGTCGCCCATGATGAGCCGGTGGGATCTATTTCTACAGGCAGCAGAGGCTGCCCTCTCAATTATAGTGTTAACTGCCTTGTTGTTGTTTTCATACTCTTGACTGGGTCTCCGTCATTTGGTGGAGGGTTGTATATTACTGCTACTACTATTCTTGGTCCTCCCATTGTTATGGTGCCTGCTATGTAGTCTCTGAACTCCTCACAGCCGGGATGGCCATCTCCTTAAAACTCCATTCCCTTCTCATGAGTAGGGCCACTCCGCCTCCTCCTCTACCTTCCCTCTCTTTCCTTATTACTGTATACTCCTGGGGAAACACGGCATTCGTTATGATTCCAGAGAGTTTTGTTTCAGTGAGTCCGATTACATCTGGGTTAACTTCTTGTGCTCTTTTCCCTTAGTTCACTTGTCTTGCTTGTGATCCCATCTATGTTGAGTACATCACCCTGAAAACTGACTCTCTTCTGCTTCTTTTCTGGGGGGGACCTTTGGGATCTGGGGTGAGTGGGAGCTGGGGGGACCTGGCACGGGGGGATTGGTGGAGGAGGGAGGGCTTGGGGTGGTGGGGGAGAGGGGGAGGGTACAGGGGGTGGATAAGAGGAGGAGGGTACAGGGGGTGGATAAGAGGGGGAGGGTACAGGGGGTGGATAAGAGGGGGAGGGTACAGGGGGTGGGTAAGAGAGGGAGGGTTGGGGAAGCATGGGGGGAGGAGAGGCTGTGGGGGATAGGGGAGATGGGGGGGCTTGGGGGGAGAGAAAAGGGTGGAGGGCTTGGGGGGCGTGGGGGAAAAGGGAGGGCTGAGGTGGGTGAGGAAGAGGGGAGGGTTTAGGGGAGTGGGGGAGAGGGGAAGACTTAGGTGGGGTGGGGGAGAGTGGGGGGCTTAGGGGGGAGGGGGAGAAGGGAGGGCATGGGGGTGGGAGAGACGGGAAGGCATGTGGGAGAAGGGAGGGCATGGGGGATGGGGGAGAAGGGAGGTCCTGGGGAGAGGGGTGAGGGGGAGAAGGGGGGGTGAGTGGGGGGAGGGGGGTGGGTGGGGGGAGGGTGCCCTAGGTGGGTACTTAGTGGGGGGCTGACAGGGGATGGGGCAGGTTGGGTGTCTGTTGGGTAGAATGTGTGTGTGTGTGTGTGTGTGTGTGTGTGTGTGAAATATACACTGAGGACAGGCAGCTTGTGCATGTCTATTCGTTAGGTGTATATCGAGGTCTACCTCCAAGGTCGAACTACTGACCTCCACATTCACCCTGGGCACAAGTAGTCTCGAACCACTAACCCCAGGAGCAGGAGACAGTAGTTCTATTAACTACTTTACCTACAGCATAAAGAAGAATTCCAGAAACAAGAAATGGCAGTTGTTAACTGCTTCTGGAATCCTTCCTCGAATGTAGATGTTGCAAGGTTCTTTGATTATGTAAGTTAACAATAAAGAACTAGATACAAATTAAATGTGTGCTATAAAATATGTGTATGTGACATATATTCATATAAGCACAGACGTTGCGGTATTCAGAGTAAGGACAGTTTTTCCTCAGACCATGCTCACAGTTCCTAGAAACCAGGACAATTTAGTAATCATGCGAAACTGCGGCATCTCTTACCGAGTCCATTTTGAACAAAAGGTAGTGAACAAAGATATCGAGTACTACAAGCAAAATATATATTCAGGCATTAAGTGTGCAACTTCATCATAGTGAATAATAATAATGGTTCTGTCAACTATGGGTTTCACAATAAACTAAAGGTAACAGGATGAGCATGGGTTGCACAAACTATTGGTAACAGGATGGGTATGGGTTGCACAATAATTAGGATGAGTGTGTGTGTGTATATTATAAATATATGTGTATATATATATATATATATATATATATATATATATATATAATATATATATATATATATATATATTATTGGTGTATACTGGCAGCAGGTTTTCTTTCAAACATGTTTCATTGAATATGACCGCATATTCTGTATTTATTATTTCTGGTTTAGGGCTTCTATCCCTCTTACTATTTTCTTAGCATCAGAAAATGATAAATACAGATGCTAAGAAAATAGTAAGAGGGATAGAAGCCCTAAACCAGAAAATAATAAATACAGAATATGCGGTCATATTCAATGATATATATATATATATATATATATATATATATATATATATATATATATATATATATATATATATATATATATATATATATATATATATATATATGTCGTACCTAGTAGCCAGAACGTACTTCTCAGCCAACTATGCAAGGCCCGATTTGCCTGATAAGCCAAGTTTTACGAATTAATATATTTTCTCTAATTTCTTTCTTATGAAATGATAAAGCTACCTATTTCATTATGTATGAGGTCAATTTTTTTTATTGGAGTTAAAATTAACGTAGATATATGACCGAACCTAACCAACCCTAAATATTCTTTCTTTCAACCTTTCAAATATTCTATCTCTAATGCTAAGTATATTTAATTCTTTCCGCATGTTGAGAACTTTGGTAGTTATAGGACAGCCAAGTATAATTCTGAGTGCTTCATTTGCATTTTTTCCAGTCTATCAATACTTTTGCCATTCTGCAGGACCAAAGCTGATGCATGATAGTCTATCAGAGACCTTATATACGCTAAATACATCATTCTTGCTATTCTAATATTAACACCATATTTCGGGCTGTACCCCACTACAGTTCTGAGAGCCTTGAGTCTGTCTCTACATTGTTGATGTAACTTATTGACTGCAGTTGAGGTACAAGGGACAGAGACACCAAGGTATTTGAAAGAAGAGACATAGTCTATTGGTATGTTGTCTATCTTAAGTTTTCGTGGTCCACTTTTGCGGTTGCCAATTTGTCTGTTAAATACCTTAGTTTTAGTAGCGTTGATTACAAGACCAAGGCTCTCACAAGCTGTATGTATACAATTTAAGACTGTTTGCATTTGCGGTGGGTTTTAGTATGTACAAGGATGTCATCTGCATATCTGATAGTGATGTTTGCCGGACTAGTTGGGATTGATTTTAGTAAAACATTAATTAGAACATTAAACAAGGTAGGACTAAGTACTCCTCCTTGTGGGGTGCCTAGTTGCATTACTTTAGTTTCACTCTTGTAGCCTTGGAACAGCGCAGAGGACTTCCGGTTGGTAAGATAGCCTCGTATCCACTGTAATAAATGTCCCCCTATATCCATTCTCGCTAATTCATACATAATCACTTCCCTATTAGCAATATCAAAGGCATTTTTTAAATCAAGAAATGTTGTGTACTTGTGCCTTTTATCTCCATGAACAGTAAGAAAGGTTGTGATACAGTTGTGTACACTTTTACCATGTGTGAAACCATTGATATCAGGTGACATGTGCTCTTTAACTCTATACAATAATCTATTAAGCACCATTCTCTCAAAGAGAGAATGGTGCTTAGTTGATTGTCTACTATTCTCTCAAAGGTTTTGCACATGCAACTGGTCAGTGAGATGGGACGGAAAGCATCCGGTTGGCCAGGCTTTGGTACAGGTACCGTAAGACTGGTGGTCCATGATACAGGCAACTGCCCAGAGACATAGCTGGCATTAAACAATTCTAATAATGGGTTACCGGGTACACGATGTAGGAGTCTTAGAATATCATAGGTGATACCGTCCTCACCAGGAGCAGTGCTACTGCCCCTGGAGAGGGCTGCATCCAATTCATAATCTGTATATGGAACATCACATTCATCATGTTGCTTGCTCAACATGAAATTTATGAGAGAATTTCTGTCTGTGGACCTCGCCTGCAATTTCTCCCCAGTGCTAGCTGGTAGCATTCCAAGGCTGGAAACCTGAGCCCATTTTGCAATTAACTGATTGGCTTTCTGTAGCGGGTTTGGGTGTGAAACTTGTCTACTATTTTACCAATAATTTTGTTTATGCCTTTCCAGGCTTTGCCCAGGGGAGTATGCAGGTTAAGTCCACTAACAAAACCCTCCCATTCATTTTGTCTCAGTTCAGTCATTCTCTCCCTTGCCGCTGCAAGCGCGGCCTGAAACAGTTTTAACATTTGAGGAGTTCTAAGGCTCTTATATGCTTTACCTGTCTGTCTAGCAATTGATTTAAGCTCTTTCAGTTTAGCATCATCATAGTACTGGTTGTGTCTGACCTGTTTACCAGTACTTCTTTTGTTTGGCGTGACTCACTATTTTTGATGGCCTCATAGGTATATGGGTACATCCGGTCTCTTACCCTCGACCGCGTCGGTACCTTTATGGTCAGGAAGCCACGGATATTTACAATGGGGCTCGGTCAGTCAATATGATTCCTTTGACATCACTCAACTTATGTATTCTGTTCTCGTATTGACAATTTGAATGATATCAAGAATATTTGAATATCTCTGACATAGATGGTGCTGTAGTTGATTGTTGTTCATGACCTGTCCAGTGGGTCGAGACTGGTCTCATTAGCATCTCTCAGATTAGTGGGAAGAAATTCTTGCTGCAAGAATGTGTGTTCTCAGAGCTAACTAGGGTAACTAGAATACTTATTTCCTAAATAAATACTTTAATTGTAAATATTTGAAAATATATGGTATGTTTCCGAATTTCTGACGATATAAAACATATTGTGGTTTATAATTAAGTTCTTAATAGTGATCCTATCCTGCATCATAATTTACATAATATCTACTTCTGTTTTGTGTATTAAAATGACTACTTTTTATGTTAATTTATTTCTGTAAATGATGATGATGATAAAGTTCAATAAATGTAAGTAAGAACATAAGAATGAAGGTAACTGCAAAAGACTTATTGGCCCATACGAGGCAGCTCCTCGTACATGAAGCCTTGTTTAAAGTATGAATATTTTTCCTCTCTAATAAGGTATAATCTCTGTGATGGATTCACAAAAAATATTTTACATCTGCTTTCTGATAACATATTCAAATATAATCTTTATTTGTGAATATTTGTTAATTAAGCAATATATCAGAGGGCGTGTAGGGTTCGGTGTCAATGAACGAAAAGGACTGGATTACTGTGTACAGGAGGCTGATATGGCAGCAAACACTCTCCTGGCGACCATATTTCTTGGATAAGTCGCTCCACACAATTGTCGCTTGGACCGTCGACTTCCTATGGCGTCACCTCTCACATATTTACGTCTAATTTCGTTATGAAATTAGATTATTTCAGAGTAAAATAGGTTTGATCATGTTCTATGTGTAGCACCAACATTATAGTAAGTAAATATGCCAGATTTCTTCATTACTTACGTAATGCTAGGACGATTTGGGTAGTTTTGGCCTGATTTGGGGTGATTGGGGTAATTCTATGGACCGCGATAGGGGAGTAGTCTATCAATTTGTTTGTCTGATAAAGTTTTCCAGTAGGTATTTAGGGCAGGAATGTTCGTACTTTCATGGAGACATTGATTGGTATTTAACTCTTGCCATCGGGTGTTGAGTACCCATCTTAGTGCTCTGTTCTGTATTCTTTGAAGTTTTATTTTGTTAGTACGTGCAGATAGAGAAAGAGCTAGTGGAGCGTATGTTAGGAGAGGTCTAATAAGTGCTTTGTAAAGGTGTATTTTTGTGTCAGGTTTTGCAAATCTAAGTTTGTATAGTTTCTTCATGGCTTGAAGAGCTATTGCATGTTTCTGTGTAATGTACGTGTGTGTGAAAGAGTAGTTGTCGATCAAATGTGAGTCCAAGGACTGTGGAGGAGAATAGATGTTTTTGGGTGTATATTTGGTGAAGCTGTCTGCCATGCTGATTTGTGGTATTGTGGTGGAATGTAGGATGTTGTGCGTTGAGGTCTGCAATTAGCAGAAAAACAGGCAAGTGAGTGTGGTTGAAGAGAGTTATGAAATCTTGCATGGGAATGTCGGTGTTAGGACGGGTGTAGGTTGTGCAGATGATGAGAGTCCCATTTGTGTGTGAACTTTAATGGCTAGGAAATGTTTGTGAAGCCAATGAGTGTGTAGGAGTTCGTGTTTGTATAAAGAACGGATGAGTATTGCAACTCCTTCATGTGCTTCATCTGGTGACTGGTAAGAGGAGTAGCCATAATGTTTGATTTTATATGAGTTCGTAATGTATGTGCTATTTAATAATAGCACATCAGGTCTCTCGATCTCAATAAAATCTGACACCATGTGTCTAATGGAGAAATATGCCCGCACATTAAATTGTATGATCTTTATGAATTTTTAGGTTTTGATGGGGTGCTGGTGGGGTTTTGTGCATGTACAGGAGCATGAGGCTTGCGTGATTCAATGACTTGGGCAGTTACTGAGGAGGGTGCATCTTGGAGGAGGGTGGTAGGAATTGTGGGAAATTGACAGCGGGAGGTGGGAGTAAGACAACGGGTTGCTGAGCGGGCTCGGGACGAGATGAGATGAGTTACAGAAGAAATGACTGGAGTTGTTGGGGGATGGAGGAAGGCAGAAGACTTGTTGGCAGGAACCGGGTGAGAGGTATCAGAGGTTGTAGTGTTTGAAGTCAGATTAGAAGTGGAGGGGACAATGTTGGGAGAAGAGGGGTGAAGGTGCTTTTGACATGGATGATTCAGTTTGGGATAGTCCATGATGTGCTGTTTGGTCAGTGGCACCGTTTTCTGTAGCAGTCAGGAGTGGGTTGGGAGAACATTGTGGGGGAACTGTAGTATTTTCCTCAGCTGAAGTCGTGGTGTTTTGTAGAGTGAGGACTGTAGGCGAGAATGGAGCAGAACGCAATAGCTGAGTAGGAGGAACAGAGATACTAGGAAGGCCGTTATGAGTGAGAAAAATAGGAAGATAGTCAGCAAAGTCACGGCCATCGTCCTTGGCCTTCAAGTAAGCAGCTTGTACACAGGCAGTGACTCGTTCATATGAAAGGTTCTGAAGAGGAGAATAAGGTGGAGGTGGTGGGTGAGGGAAGAGAGGTGGAGAGGACTGAGTTTGTTGTGCAGTATTATGGAGATGATGTTGCTGGTGAGGAGAAGCATTAAGGACACTGGCATAGGACATTGAGGTGGCTGATGCTGTTTGGTGATGAGATAGGTTATGGGAGGTTGAAGAAGAAGAATGAGGGTGTGCTTGAGTGCGAGGTTGGTTATTGCGAAGAGATTTTAGGGTTTGCTTTCTCAAAGGGCAAGATTGTCAACTGCTGAGTGAGTACCTTGGCAATTGGTGCATTTTAGGATAGGGCAGAGCACTGAGTATAAAAATGACCTTCAGCAGAGCATTTGGAGCAAATTTGTGGGCTTTTACATTTTCGTGTTTCGTGATTATACTTATAACATTTGAAACATTGTAGTAAAGGAAGATAGTGTTACGTGGGGGGTGGTGGGCCGGGGCTCTGCTAGCACTCGGCTGCTAGGGGCTCAAAGGGCCGAATACTCAGCCCCTCCGACTCCTGGGATTCACCGGAGTCTCCTTGGTCACACAGGAGAGGACCAACAATGCCCACCCCCCGCAGGTCTTTGCTTCCACCACAAAAGGGGGTGCCACTGATTCACCCTGGAAGCCCTCCAGTCAAACACGGGGAAACTGCTGTTAACAGTTCCGGCCTAGACCCATGGAGGAGTGAAGGAAGACTCAGGCTTACCTTATAACCATAACCTCCCTGAGTCTTGCCTGCCAGACAAAAAAGGTTGCAGGAACTCCTTTCCCGCCTGTCCTCTCTATCTTCTTCTTAGCAACGTCGCCAGCTGGGTTATTATACCTGCACCCCAGCAATGCAGTTCAGTGGGTGTATTATATATTGTTTGTAGCCAGAAGATTGCTACTCCCATAGATCTGCTACTAGACTGTTGGCCCAGGGTACTCTCCCAGGAAGGTCTGTGTGGCTTTACCTCTCTCTAGCCACTACGTTAATAGTTGCCACCATTCAGGCACTGATACTGATCGGATGGCTAAGGGTACACTTTTATGTAAGTCTATGCTGTCTTTACCACTCTCCAGGCAATAAGAACTGCTATGGAGAACGTAGTGTTCCCCAGGTGGTACTATGATAACCTTCGTATATGCTCATAGAGAAATATCATAAATGGAGGCACACTTAAACACAGTGATAAAATGTGCGAATTTACTGATGCAAATTACATGAACACACACACAATCACAAGTAATACATGAATATGGAAATATGGATACTAAGTCTGGAGATCGTCAGCCTCTTCTTCCACGACCTCCAACACTTCTTCAACTGGGCAGAAAGACAGGAGTCCCACACTCTCATAGGAGGGCCTCTTCACCACGTCGGCGCCTCTTCTTCACTGTCCTCTCTGACAGTCCTGGACACAAGCTGCCTTGCAGCCTATTCTACTATTAAAGTATTAAAGTCCTGCTGCCACATACATAAATAAATATTGTGACCTAACTAGCCTACTCACACAAGGGGTAATGGGAGGGAAAATGATCTACCTTACATTCCTGGCTCACGACGCCTGTCCCTCGATGGTGTGAGGTTCCCACGCTTCCTTGGGTCGATCCTTGACGATCCAGGACGTTCCACAGGTCCTCCGGTGTCGTGGAGCCTTCGCCTCGTCGCCGTTCCAATTCCTGAGATTCAGCTGCCCCAATCCTGGTTCATCGATGGGCGCTGAGCTAATCACTATTTTTCCCACCACTCGCCCCTTCCACAAGGCGTTGCTCCTTGTCCTAGGCACGGTGTCGTCCTTCCAAGACCCTCAGTGGATGTGACCCGGTCACAGCTAGGCTTGCCCGCCACACCTTTTCTGACCCTCAACGCCAGCGTCGCCGCCCTGCGTCGTCGCCGAATATTTTCCAAGTTTGGCCCTCTTTCGCTCAATAAACTTGGTTCCTTTGCTTCCCAGAAGCGCGGGGTCTCCAATATATCCGATGGGCTGCAATAGCCAGCACTAATCCACCAAGAAAGGCTTGTAGAGCCTCTAATCCTGGAGAGCAGACCGAGGTGCGTCCTGTCGCTTCCAAGGTCGGGTCACTTCTGACGTTGGCGCCGCCCGGGGCACTCGGTGACGTCATGGCGGGCCCTGATTTGTCGCCCGCGACCTAAGTCGGCCAATCCGCGATCGGCTAGTGTCCCTTCCAAAAGGTCATATCTGCATTAGGGGATACTCTTTCATTTTATAACAGGGCGCCAATTTCCCTTTATTTACAACTTATAATGTAACTTCCTTCCCTTTACTGGCAGTCGGTCTGGTCGCCACATATCATTAGACTCCCTAAACCTCAGAGAATCAGTAGGGAGAGCTGATATGACTCTTAAAGCAGGCAAACGAAAGAGATAGGAGAGGGCACCGTAACAATAGTCAACTGGTGTTATGGCCCTCTCGGGTCGCAACTGAGTTCGTACTCTGATGTTATTAGAGGAAGTTGTATCCGGCCCCAAGCCAGTAGTGGCTTTCAAGGGATGAGATCCGTGACGCAAGTAAAATAAAGGGGAAGGGAAATAAAGTTAAGAACTTAAGATTATAATTGTTCCCGTCACCAATAAATAATATAAGATTACACAGGGGGAGGGGTATTAACACTGCACAAGGGAATTATTTACACAATTGTCTTCTCCTGAAGACTCTGGATCCAAACTCTCGGTGCCAAGTCCTCGGTGCTTTCGTGGTCTCTTGACGAATCCTTCGACCAAGCTGAGTCTACCCCAAACACAGGCCAGCCAAAACATAGTTCCACTGGGGGCACCGCCGTGGAGGCCGTCAACCACAAGTCCAGCAGGTCTGCTGGCAGGTTCCGGATCAGCAACGCTGGTCAGGCCACTCCACGAGCGATACTAGGGTAGCGCCCTAGTCAGGAGCCTCGTGTGATACCACAAATCACTCTCCTGTCCTCAGTACCCCAGTGGTTAATCGTCTCCAGCAGTCGGTCCCGGGTACGACAATCCTTCACTGCCGCTTCACAGGCAGGGTAACACCACAGTGTTCCTCCGGGAGGCGACTCACAGCTGCTACAGCAAAGCACAAGGTATGGGGACGGCTGCCTTGGGTAGACTGACTCAACTTCCATCACAGCAGTCCCAGGTCGACTCTGTAAGCAGACACGTCATCAATAACTGGGACACACTAGCACCTCACTTACAGGCTCAGACACAAACGCCCGACGTATCCACTCCATAGATGGCGCTGTCGTCTGAGCACCACCTCACCAGAGGTCAGCAGCGGCGGTGTTGTGAGCCGAACAGGACTGGAAACTGGCCCTTGAGGCCAGTACACATCGTCCTCACCAGGTGTCGTCGTCCGTTTGGAGGGGGTTTCGGGAGCTGACCCACAGATGGCGCGGTCGTCACTGCTCCGTGCTCGGACGCTGGATCCGGGTTCGTAACAACTGGACTAATGAGATAGGGAGGAGTGCTGGTGTTGAGGATTTTAATTCCATGGTGCAAGAGTTTTTGAGCTTCTGTAGGGGAGGAACATTGGATCTTGAGGTGTTTTGTATTGGGCACTGGGTATATCTCCATTACAGTAATAGCATTCCTGTGTGAGATGTCTTGAGAGAGATTGATAGTATTAGGTGCTGATAGGACAGAGCTGTCGACATTTCTTACAAGGACAGAGCATTTAGTTTTTTGTTCAATAGTGAGGACAGGAGTCAGTGAAGCTTGTGTGAGTTTACTGAAAGTAGGTTCCTTGAAACAGGCAAAAAGGTCGTCTTCTGAGGCAATGATAAATTTGATGGTGTTTGTGTTGGCGTGTTTGATATGGTTAGTGGCTGGTGTGCCAGTGGCATTGTAAAAGTGAAGCTTGTAAACTCATCAACTAACCTCTTTCTCTCCAAAACTCTAAGCCTCTACAACACTCACTGTCCCCTCCTTACCAAACAAGTAACTGATAAAAGAAAAAATAACCCGTGGCTCACAAGTGGCATAATTAAATCAATCGACAAAAAACATGAATACGAAAAGGAATTTAGGAGTGGCCTAGCTTCAAAGGAAGTAGTTAAAAGGTACTCATCAGTGCTTACCAGTATCATAAGAAAAGCAAATCTTTCATATTATGAGACTAGATTCAAAGAAGCAAAAGGCAACATGAAAAGCACATGGAATATCATCTCTAATATCCTGGGAACTAAACAACATTCCCACAACCAGATAACACTCTCTAAGGATGGCTTTACACCGTCAACTGATTTAGAAATGGCGAATGAATTTAATAGCTTCTTTTCATCGATTGGTGCTAACCTTGCCAGTAAAATCCCACAGACTCAGACACATATCTCTCAGGCAGCTATCCAAACTCTCTTCTCCTCTCACCAGCCAGCCCGACAGATGTTGTGTCCATCATATACTCACTAAAAAACAAAGCTGGGAACATCAGTGAAATCCCATCCATTGTATACAAGAGCGCCTCCCATGCCCTTGCGCCACCTATAGCTCTGCTGTTCAACAAATCCCTTGAGTGTCATACTTCCCTGATATCCTTAAAAAAGCAAGAGTAACGCCAGTTCATAAAGGAGGTAATCCGGCAAACATAAACAACTATAGACCAATATCGAACCTACCCATACTATCAAAAATATTTGAAAAAAAATTATCTACAAACAGCTCTACTCCTACCTCGTAAAATTCGACATTCTTAGCCCCTGTCAGTTTGGCTTCCGCTCTCAAAAGAGAACCAACGATGCACTTATTAGTCTCCTTGATATAATTTACTCAGCCCTTGACA
>NW_025556716.1:0-21304 GCF_020424385.1 Procambarus clarkii | reverse complement strand
CTCCCTACGGGGTCAAGGCCGGGTGTGGTGATGGAACTCTACCCTGTTTTTTTTTTTTTGGCGATGATATTCAAGCGCGGGCCCTAAGCCTCTGGCTGGCCCACTAAGTGTTGCTTGTTTCTGATTTACTTGGGCGGAGTATGAGTATTTATAAATCGTATGATCGATTCAGTAAGATTTTGTCCCATGTGTTTAACAACTTCTTCTGCTCTGTTGAATCTAAGTTGAAATCTTAATGGGTTTGTAACTGTGCACTGTGTTAGATAATGTTCCAGAAGTGCCAGACAGAAGTGTCTGTCTGGCATTTCTCTACAGTGCTGACATTTCCTCTCATCTTCCGGAACCTGCCCCGTTGGAGACTGAGGTGGAAGGCCCCATCAGCGAGGCGCTCTGAGCGGAGGGTGCTGAGGTACTCCAGGGATTCCGCCAAGCCGGTTGATCGGAGGTCAAGACCCGCCTTGCAACATAAATTGGAGACCTTGCCAGGATAACGTGCAGGGGGTGCTAAGACCCGTGACACCCCTCAGCCGCGAGGCCCCTCCCCCCGTGTTTGTGTGTGTTTGTACTCACCAAGTTGTGTTTGGACTTTAGCTCTTTGGTCCCGCCACTCAACCGTCAATCAACTGATGTACAGATTCCTGAGCCTACTGGGCTCTATCATATCTACATTTGAAACTGTGTATGGAGTCAGTCTCCACCACATCACTTCCTTGTGTATTCTATCTGTTAACTACTCTGACACTGAAAAAAATTCTTTCTAATGTCTCTGGCTCATTTGGGTACTAAGTTTCCACCTGTGTCCCCTTGTTCATGTTCTACCCGTGTTAAATAGTTTGTCTTTGTCCACCCTGTCAATTCCCCTGAGTATTTTGTAGATATTTATCATGTCTCCCCTTACTATTCTGCTCTCCAAGGACGTGAGGTTCAGCTCCTTTAGCCTTTCCTCGCAGCTCATACTTCTCAGTTCTGTGTATGTGCTGGTGAGGAAGTGTATTTTTTGGAAGAAAAAAGCTTCAGCAGAGGGCCAAGTGATGATGCTGCATCTGCCTCCAATCACTTTTCATCCCACATGTGTGTTAAATTATTTCATCCCGTGTACGTGGAGCATCCCCGCCCACTCCGTCACTCTCCCTCTTCTGTTCTATGTCGTTTAAATACGCTCAGTATGAAAGCAACATTAAGAACATTAGTGATTTCATAGATCATGTGCAACATCTTTTTCATCCAGCTGGTATGAAAACACTCACCATTAGAGATACCAAAAAGGATTACTTCCCGGTATTCTTTGTTCAACGTTTCTCAAAACGTGTTTCCCTCCACCCCACACACTCTGAGTCTCGTCACTCACAAGCAATACTTTCCTCTAAAAAGCTCACGCCAGCGAGTCCTCTGCCTCACTAATTTGGCGCTCGCAACAATGAATATCCCTCATTAAAATACTCCCGCAGCCTGGAAAATTAGACTACAGTGATGCCCCCCAACCACCCGCCTCTCAGCCCGACTCCACCCCTCCAGAATTCAAAGCGCTGAGGAAAAATCCAAGGCCCGTGTGATTGTCTCTGGTCTGGATCCCAGCCTGAGAACTGGTTGGCTGGTTGGATGGATGTATAGCAGGATAGCTGGCTGGATAGTTGGACGGCTGGCTGGCTGGCTGGCTGGCTGGTTGGTAGGCTGGCTGGCTGGTTGGTATGCTGGCTGGCTGGTTGAATGGCTGGCTGGTTGGCTGGCTGGCTGATTGGCTGGCTGGCTGGCTGGCTGGCTGCCTGGTTGCCTGGCTGAATAGTTGGACGGCTGACTGGCTGACAGGCTGGCTGACTAGCTAGCAACAGCAGGCTGACTGATGGATGGCTGGCATACTGGCTGGCTGCCTTGCTGGCTGGCTGGGTGGCAGGCGGCTGGCTGGTGGCAGGATAACTGGCTGCTAGCTGGCTGGCTGGGCGGGTGGCTGCCCGGTGGGCTAACAGGCTGATTGGATGCCTGGCTGGATGGATGGATAGCTGGCAGACTGGCTGGATAGTTGGACGGCGGGCTGGCTGGCTGACTGGATGGATGGCTGGCATACTGGCTGGTTGCCTGCCTGGCTGGCTGGCTGGCTGGCTGGCAGGCTGGCTGGGTTCCTGGCTAGCAGGCGGGCTGGCGGCTGGCTGGCCGTCTGGCTTTTCGCTTGTATAGCTGACCAGGTCAATGGCTAGTTAGATGATTGACTTATTGGCTGATTGGCTTGGTAATCGGGGAATTGACTCCACGGTTTTCTGACTGACTGGTTGAAAGATTATCTTCCCAGCCCAAGATGCCATGATCGCTGGTGGCCAAGATGATCACCTGGCCTCAGCTTGGCTGACTGAGCAGCTGGCTATATAACTTCCACGGATTGACTGCATGAACAGCTAACTGGGTCACTGGATAATTGCATGTCTAGACGATTGGTTGCCTATCTCCTGAAGTTGGTCTTTATGTGGTTTACTGGGTCAAGGCTAAGGTCGTCTTGACAATATCTTCCCCGGATCACTGTGAATCTTTGTCGGAGAAATCAATTGAGTAAATTATGTAAACACACTTAATACAGGCGGTGGGTCAAAGAATGATTGGTAATTCTGATTCTAATATTATTTAACTTAATATTTTCTCTCCATGCTTCAGCAAATGCCATAAAGGTCTCAAAACTGCCCCAATATTCCAGAGGTTTAGAGAATGTTCTCCCGAGAGTCTTGTACAGCCCACCAGTGCAAAGTTACGTCTCGTCCTCTCTTCCTCCTCCTCAGCCATCTTCTGTACTTGTCAGGCGTATCCCCCTTCCTCTGGCACAGTCACAGGGACACCATAGAACCATAGTCGAGGGATAAACCATAGTCCAAATGTTGGTTCTTACATTTTAATTTACCTGGATTTACCTGAGGGGTTTAATCTATTTTGTGGCCACGATGCAGACAGGAAGCCTGCGGCTTGTCAATGGTTCCCCTATTTTTTTCTCAGATTTATTTTCCAGCTGGACTTTTAATTGTAGTAATGTTTTGGCATTTGCGGCTTCGGCCGGTAGGTGGTTCCAACGGTTTGTACGTCTATGGGAGACAAAGCATAACCTTTGTTTATAACCAAGCAAACAAGTTTATAAGAAAGCATAACCTTAAGCAAAGTTTCTGTCCTACATAATAATGTAGGACAGAAAACTCCTGTTTACTGTCCTACATTATGGCTTGTTCGGTTTGAAGCCCAACAAGCCTTGCATGTGTTACATGTTACCTTTTCGTTAAGTATTTCAACAGTTTGAATGAGATCAGTCTGGTCATGTCTGGTTTGTAGTGCTGTTAGTCGTGTAGCCCCTCAGCCTTCCCTGGTATGATCCTGGTTCCCTTAGTTCTGGGATAATTTTTGTCGCTCTAAGTTGTACGTTCTCCAGGGCAGATACCCTGGAGAAGATGGATACGCCCTGAAGATGAGGTCTTCATGCTTATCTACAGTAGTCTAAATATGGTTGCACCACGGATTTATTCAGTAGATTAACCACTTTCTTTTCCTCGAGGTATAAAGTTCGTTTGACTTTCCCTAGGGGTTTGGTTTCCTTTATTTTTTTTACTGTTGCTCCCAGTTGTTGTGCAGCTTTCAATGACTGATGGATTCTGGCTCCTACATTTTTTTCGTCTTCAATCTGCTGTATATAGTATTGCTGGTTTGAAAGTTGTGATGTGTTTTGTTATGCCCTATATGCAATGTTTTGTATTATTCGATATTAAGGTACATTAGCCAGTCTTCTGGGATATGTAAGGCCTTAATATCAGTTTCGCTTCCCACTTTATAATAGATCTTAATCTATTCCGCAAATAGTATGATGCGGTTTGTAATATTCTCATCTATGGCTGTTATGTGTATGACAAAGAAGGTTGGCCCCCGTGATGAAACCTTGCGGTACCTCTCTTACCACATTTCTTCAGGGAGATTCGCTTCCATTTAAGACGACCCTTTGCTTTCTTTGTTTTAACCATTGTTTAATCCATTCTGGTACTTTGCCATTTATTTCATGTGCTTGTATTTCCATTACTAGTCTTTTATGTGGTACCGTATCAAATGCTATTTAGAAGTCCATGTTAAACTTCACCTACTATAAGTCCTTTGTCTTAATAGCTGATTACTGTCCCCAAAAATGTGAGAAGGCTAGTAAGACAAGATTTATTTTTGTAATAAAACCAGGTTGAGTAGATTTTATTAGAGCGTACACTGTGAGATGGCGAATAATTCCCTCCTATAGGATTCTCGTCATGAGCTTGTAGATATGCGGAGTTAGGCTGACTGACCGGTAGTATTCTGCCGAGTTCTTTCTTCCATTTTTTCTCGAAGAGACATGTGACATATATCCCTTGTTCCAAAAAAATTCTGAATAGGCGTTTCAGTGGTAGACGGAGTTAATGTTATAATTCCTTGAAACCTTTAGATTCAATTAGACACATACTTGGAACTTTGGAGTCCCTCACTTTGTCAAAGCTCTTCCTGTTTTTTTTTTTTTTGGACGTTATGGGAATATCCCTTAACGTTAATTCTTTATCTTTCCATGCTTCAAACACTTGTATGAGTATTGAGATGTTGTCTAATGTGAACACTCGTGTGGAGTGTTCATGCAATGTCTTGCCTGCCTTATTGTCATCACTTATAACTTGGTTTGTCTGATATAACTCTGGAACGTTTGTCTTGGTTTGTTTGGACACATTCCTTATTAAGGCTACTCAGTAGCTCGGTCGATAACGTTTCGCCCTCACACGCGTGGGGTCCACGGTTCGAGTCTCCTAGAGCCTAGGTGAATGTTTTTCTGAATTCTTAAGAGTCCTATCGCGTCTTTTATCTTTGATTTTGCTTCATATGAAGCATAGAAAGACTGGCAGAGAGTCAGGCAGCCCTCGATGTCAGATATCCCAGGAAGCCAGACATCCCTCGATGTCAGATATCCCAGGAAGCCAGACAGCTCATCTATCTTGAGTTATCATGAGAAGATTTCGGGGCTTAGTGTCCCTGCGGCCACCTCCAAGAAGCAGCCCATGACAGCTGACTAACTCCCAGGTACCTATTTACTGCTAGGTAACAGAGGCATCAGGGTGAAAGAAACTCTGCCCATTGTTTCTCGCCGGCGCCCGGGATCGAACCCGGGACCACAGGAGCACGCATACAGTGTTCTGTCCGCTCAGTCACCGACTCTCATGATGCCAGATATCCCATGAAGTCAGGCATCCCTCGATGCCAGATATCCCATGAAGCCAGATAGCCCATAATGCCAGATATCCCATGAAGCCAGATTGCCCATAATGCCAGATATCCCAGGAAACCTGACATCCCTCGATGCCAGATATCCCAGGAAACCTGACATCCCTCGATGCCACATATCCCATGAAGCCAGACATCCCTCGATGCCAGATATCCCATGAAGCCAGACATCCCTCGAGGCCAGATATCCCATGAAGCCAGACATACCTCGAGGCCAGATATCCCATGAAGCCAGACATCCCTCGAGGCCAAATATCCCAGGAAGCCAGACATCCCTCGATGCCACATATCCCATGAAGCCAGACATCCCTCGAGGCCAGATATCCCAGGAAGCCAGACATCCCTCGATGCCACATATCCCATGAAGCCAGACATCCCACGATGCCAGATATCCCATGAAGCCAGACATCCCTCGAGGCCAGATATCCCAGGAAGCCAGACATCCCTCGATGCCACATATCCCATGAAGCCAGACATCCCACGATGCCAGATATCCCATGAAGCCAGACATCCCTCGAGGCCAGATATCCCAGGAAGCCAGACATCCCAGGAGACCAGACCTCCCAGCAAGCTAAACAATATGGTAGGATTTAAACCCCTCGAGATCACATAATCTAGAGGATCAGACACACGTCCAATTTAATATTTGTTTGTCTTTTGTTCGACTATTTCCGAGACAAGCAGCCCTCGTTGTACGTCAGTTTGTAATGAAATATCACTTAAGAACAGACAAACGCCAAAATGTGATGTTACTATAGAACAGCAGAGTGCACTGAAGGGATAATATTAAGCCCGTAACATAAGCCAAATTCTATGTTAAATGGGTTAAATTTCGAGGAGTTAACTTATCACCTAAAGGGTTAAATACTCACCTTCGTGGTTAACAAATCACTTCAAGAGTTAACTAATAACCTCAAGGGGTTAAAATCAACTTAAGTGTTTGCTAATCATCGCAAGAATTATGTAATTAACTGTGGGTAACTAATCATCTCCAGGGTGAACGAATCATTTCAAGGGTTAACTAATCATCTCAAGGGTTAACTAATCATCTCAAGGGTTTACTAATCTTATCAAAGGTTTTCAAACCATTTCAAAGGATTAATAATCATCTCAAGGATTAACTAATCGTCTTCATGGATTACTTATCATCTCAAGGTTAAACTTATCGTCTCAAGGGATAACTAGTCATCTCAAGGGGTAACTAATCTTCTCAATGGTTACCTAATCGTCTTAAGGGTAAACTAATCATCTTGCCCACATATTTCTAACTAATCGTCTACATGGATTACTTATCATCTCAAGGGTTAACTAATCTTCTCAAGGGTTAACTAATCGTCTGATATAATCGACTATATGAACTCATAGAATTGTCTTGCCCAGTTGTTCATTTTCGTCTTCCATTTTTCCCGAATTTTAATCCAGGCGAGATTCACATATTTCTTTCTTAGAGTCCCAGACACATCGCCAAACATGAAGGCATAACTGTCCATGGATGCCTTTTATGCCTAAAATGCAGGCATAAAAAAGACAGGTGTAAAAAAAATACAAGTTTGAGTTCATATTCCCAAGAAGAATTGGGAGTCTTACGAGTTTTATATATAATGAAGTTGATATGAATTTGATTTCAACTGAAAGTATAAGGCAATATTTTAATGTACCCTTTTTGGCAAGAAATTATGCTGCTCTATTCATTGAATATATATATATATTCACACCTATTTGTACTCACGTGTTTGTGCTTGCTGGGGTTGAGCTTGGTCTCTTTGGTCCCGCCTCTCAAGTGTCAGTCAACTGGTGCACAGATTCCTGAGTCTACTGGGCTCTATCATATCTACATTTGAAACTGTGTATGGAGTCAGCCTCCACCACATAACTTCCTAGAGCATTTCCATTTATTAACTACTCTGACACTGAAAAAATTCTTTCTAATGTCTCTGTGGCTCATGTGGGTACTAAGTTTCCACCTGTGTCCCCTTGTTCGAGTCCAGCCCGTGCTGAAGAGCTTGTCTTTGTCCACCCTGTCAATTCCCCTTAGAATTTTGTAGGTGGTTACCATGTCTCCCCTTATTCTTCTGTTTTCCAGGGACGTGAGGCCTCTAGCCTTTCCTCGTAGCTCATTCCTCTCAGTTCCAGGACGAGCCTGGTAGCATACCGCTGAATATGTGTGTTTGTGTGTACTCACCTATTTGTACTCACCTGTTTGTGCTTGCGGGGGTTGAGCTTTGGCTCTTTGGTCCCGCCTCTCAACTGTCAATCAATTGGAACATTTCATGTGTGTGTGTGTGTGTGTGTGTGTACGAGAGTGTGTGTGAGTAAGGGAGGGAGGGAGGGAGAAAGAGAGAGAGACGAGAGAGAGAGAGAGAGAGAGAGAGAGAGAGAGAGAGAGAGAGAGAGAGAGAGAGAGAGAGAGAGAGAGATGAGAGGAGGAGAGAGAGAGAGAGAGAGAGAGAGAGAGAGAGAGAGAGAGAGGAGAGAGAGAGAGAGAGAGAGAGAGAGAGAGAGAGAGAGGAGAGAGAGAGAGAGAGAGAGAGAGAGAGAGAGAGAGAAAGAGAGAGATAGAGAGAAAGAGAGAGAGAGAGAGAGAGAGTAAATATGTGGATGGTGTTATATCCGGCCTTACCGTGCCCAGCCTTGCTGGCTCCATTAAGCCAGATCCCAGCTGGCCGGGTGAAGGAGAGCGTTCATCACTATAATGGCAGACTCTCCTCCCCTTGTCAAACTCTCCCGCCAGTCTTCACGTCTTAAACACGCTAATTATAACTTCAAGACTTCATATATTTTCTTCAAGTTCGGCTATTTTTTTAGACTTTCTCAGTGCAAATAATATTTCTTTTATGTGGGCTATGATGTATATTTAAGTATGTGTATATATATATATATATACATACATACTAATATATATATATATATATATATATATATATATATATATATATATATATATATATATATATATATATATATATATATATATATATATATATATATATATATATATATATATATTATATATATATATATATATATATATATATATATATGTCGTACCTAGTAGCCAGAACTCACTTCTCAGCCTACTATGCAAGGCCAAATTTGCCTAGTAAGCCAAGTTTTCATGAATTAATTGTTTTTCGACTACCTAACCTACCTAACCTAACCTAACCTAACTTTTTCGGCTACCTAACCAAACCTAACCTATAAAGATAGGTTAGGTTAGGTTAGGTAGGGTTGGTTAGGTTCGGTCATATATCTACGTTAATTTTAACTCCAATAAAAAAAAAATTGACCTCATACATAATGAAATGGGTAGCTTTATCATTTCATAAGAAAAAAATTAGAAAAAAATATATTAATTCAGGAAAACTTGGCTTATTAGGCAAATCGGGCCTTGAATAGTAGGCCAAAAAGTGAGTTCTGGCTACTAGGTACGACATATATATATATATATATATAAATATATATATATATATATATATATATATATATATATATATATATATATATATATATATATATATATATATATATATATAATATATATATATATATATATATATGCAAACAAGCCTGAATGGTCCCCAGGACTATATACAACTGAAAACTCACACCCCAGAAGTGACTCGAACCCATACTCCCACAACTGGTATGTACAGGGACGCCTTAATCCGCTTGACCATCACGACCGGACATAAGGAAGTAATAGCCGAGGCTATATGAACCACTTCCCCGCCGGCACTCGGATGGTAATCTTGGGCATAGCATTTTATCAAATCACCTCATTCTTTGGGGCACACGTGAGGAACACAAATGCAAACAAGCCTGAATGGTCCCCAGGACTATATACAACTGAAAACTCAGTTGTTTTCTCAAAAATTTTATCAGTTGATAAAATGCTATGCCCAAGATTACCATCCGAGTGCCGGCGGGGAAGTGGTTCATATAGCCTCGGCTATCACTTCCTTATGTCCGGTCGTGATGGTCAAGCGGATTAAGGCGTCCCTGTACATACCAGTTGTGGGAGTATGGGTTCGAGTCACTTCTGGGGTGTGAGTTTTCAGTTATATATATATATATATATATATATATATATATATATATATATATATATATATATAATAGGGGTACCACCTCAGGTGCAATTGTAGGGACCCACAGCCTCGACAAAGAAAATTAAGAGTATTCAGAGAAGACCTTGTGTATTCTCACTGAACACTTTAATCTTCTCTTCTCCTACCACCCGTATTATTTTTTTTATCAATTTTGTTTTTTTTTATTTTTTATTTTTATTTTTTTGCATTGCAACAGTTTACAGAGAACACAGGATACAGCACGCATTTCCTCTCTGAACTGCGAGATTGAGGCGCTGGAACAGGAAACTGGCCGCTCGTTTGTCTTTAGTTTTCCCAATGAGTTCCTCACCAACCTCCTTTAAAAACTTAAATGCACATTTACCCCAGGCGCCCAGAGTCTCAGAGCCTATCGGTACGAACCTGTAACAACGTTCTAGGTCCCTGTACTTGTTAGTTTTCTGGGTCTCCCTGAAGGTGGCTGCCCCGCCTCCCTCAACTGTGCTGTAAGGTAGATAGGTATCAGCCAATGTTGATGCATACGTGTAATCCCATACGACATGTTTAGCTTATCGCCACGGCTGCAGGGTGACTCCATCTGGGGGTTTCTGTCAGTGCCTCGCAAACGTCAAGCCGTCTGCTATCGCTGTATCTATCCATGACTTCTGTGTTGTTTACTAGGATTTCTCTGGCGATGGTTTGGTTGTGGGAAGAGATTATATGTTCCTTAATGGAGCCCTGTTGCTTATGCATCGTTAAACGCCTAGAAAGAGATGTTGTTGTCTTGCCTATATACTGGGTTTTTTGGAGCTTACAATCCCCAAGAGGGCATTTGAAGGCATAGACGACGTTGGTCTCTTTTAAAGCGTTCTGCTTTGTGTCTGGAGAGTTTGTCATGAGTAGGCTGGCCGTTTTTCTGGTTTTATAGTAAATCGTCTGTTGTATCCTCTGATTTTTGTCTGTAGGGATAACGTTTCTATTAACAATATCTTTCAGGACCCTTTCCTCCGTTTTATGAGCTGTGGAAAAGAAGTTCCTGTAAAATAGTCTAATAGGGGGTATAGGTGTTGTGTTAGTTGTCTCTTCAGAGGTTGCATGGCGTTTCACTTTCCTTCTTATGATGTCTTCGACGAAACCATTGGAGAAGCCGTTGATGACTAGAACCTGCCTTACCCTACAGAGTTCTTCGTCGACTTGCTTCCATTCTGAGCTATGGCTGAGAGCACGGTCGACATATGCGTTAACAACACTCCTCTTGTACCTGTCTGGGCAGTCGCTGTTGGCATTTAGGCACATTCCTATGTTCGTTTCCTTAGTGTAGACTGCAGTGTGGAAACCTCCGCTCTTTTCCATGACTGTTACATCTAGAAAGGGCAGCTTGCCATCCTTCTCCATCTCGTAAGTGAAACGCAGCACGGAACTCTGCTCAAACGCCTCCTTCAGCTCCTGCAGATGTCTGACATCAGGTACCTGTGTAAAAATGTCGTCAACATACCTGCAGTATATGGCCGGTTTCAAGTTCATGTCGACTAAGACTTTTTGCTCAATGGTACCCATGTAGAAGTTTGCAAACAGGACACCTAGGGGAGAACCCATGGCGACCCCATCTACTTGCTTATACATGTGCCCATCCGGGCTCAAGAAGGGTGCCTCTTTAGTACTAGCTTGGAGTAGTTTCCTTAGAATATTCTCTGGTATGTCAAGAGGAATACAGGCTGGATCACGATACACTCTGTCGGCTATCATCCCGATTGTCTCGTCCACTGGTACGTTGGTGAACAGTGATTTTACGTCCAACGAGGCTCTTATCCCTGTGGCCCGTGTGCCCCGCAGTAAGTCAACAAATTCTTTTGGAGACTTCAGGCTGAAGGCGCAAGGGACATAAGGAGTCAGCAGGCCGTTGAGTCGCTTCGCCAGTTTGTACGTGGGTGTGGGTATCTGGCTAATGATTGGCCGAAGTGGGTTTCCAGGCTTGTGTGTCTTGACATTTCCATACGCATATCCAGGTTTATATTCCCCAATAAACTTTGGCAGGTGGAGTCCGGATTTCTTGGCGTTCACAGTTTCAATCAGTTTGTTGACCTTTGCTTTCAATTCGGCTGTAGTGTCTTTCTAGGAGTTTAACGATGCATAAGCAACAGGGCTCCATTAAGGAACATATAATCTCTTCCCACAACCAAACCATCGCCAGAGAAATCCTAGTAAACAACACAGAAATCATCGATAGATACAGCGATAGCAGACGGCTTGACGTTTGCGAGGCACTACACATCAAAAAGTCAACACCAGCAATCAACAGCCAATTAATGCACAACTATATTCTACCCACCTCAAGACTCCGCTCCAATATAGAAGCATCAAGAAATATGGACCAATAGGCTTTCTACAATCACTTTTATTCAATACCCATTGTTTCTTGTGTTGATGAATTTAATGCCCTATTAAATACCACCTCACCCCATCCACCTCACTCAAATGTAGATATAAACAAATCGGAGATGTGTAAGTTCTATTCAGTTGTGTATGTGTAACTAAAGTCTTTGAAAATGTAATAAGTTTTACGAAACGCGCTCAAGTGTCGCGTCAGACTAGAAATAAAAATGAATTTTGGAGAATTGATTTTTAAATTACCCCCAACAGTGAAAAGAAATGTACGAAAGATTGAGAAAATTCGTGTTAGAATTATTAATCTTACTTTTTCGGTCATATTTAATAATATATATATATATATATATATATATATGTCGTACCTAGTAGCCAGAACGCACTTTTTGGCCTACTATGCAAGGCCTGATTTGCCTAATAAGCCAAGTTTTCCTGAATTAAAATATTTTCTCTAATTTTTTTCTTATGAAATGATAAAGCAACCAATTTCATTATGTATGAGGTCAAATTTTTTTTATTGGAGTTAAAATTAACGTAGATATATGACCAAACTTAACCAACCCTACCTAACCTAACCTAACCTATCTTTATAGGTAGGTTAGGTTAGGTATCCGAAAAAAAGTTAGGTTAGGTTAGGTTAGTAGGTTAGGTTGTCGAAAAAAACAATTAATTCATGAAAACTTGGCTTATTAGACAAATCGGGCCTTGCATAGTAGGCTGAGAAGTGCGTTCTGGCTACTAGGTACGACATATATATATATATATATATATATATATATATATATATATATATATATGTCGTACCTAGTAGCCAGAACTCACTTCTCAGCCTACTATTCAAGGCCCGATTTGCCTAATAAGCCAAGTTTTCCTGAATTAATAAATTTACTATAATTTTTTTCTTATGAAATGATAAAGCAACCCTTTTCTCTATGTATGAGGTCAATTTTTTTTTTATTGGAGTTAAAATTAACGTAGATATATGACCGAACCTAACCAACCCTACCTAACCTAACCTAACCTATATTAATAGGTAAGGTTAGGTTAGGTAGCCAAAAAAAGCTAGGTTAGGTTAGGTTAGGTAGGTTAGGTAGACGAAAAAACATTATTTCATGAAAACTTGGCTTATTAGGCAAATCGGGCCTTGAATAGTAGGCTGAGAAGTGCGTTCTGGCTATTAGGTACGACATATATATATATATATATATATATATATATATATATATATATATACCAAAATAAATTTAAACATAATGTTATATAATAACTTATTAATACATGTGTCAGTGCAACAATAAAGACTTCCAATGACTGGAATTGACCAATTACCATATTAATGAACGAAATACTTAGCAAGTCATTTTTAATTATTGAAATGCACCAAATATGCGCCACTGGCATTATATAAATAAATTAATTAAATATTTTTAAACTGAATATATAGTTTTATCTAACGTAAAATTAAGGGTAATTCATAGAAGGTAATTTACTACTCTGGGGATTGAACTCGTGGCTGCAAATCCGGCAAAAAAAAATATTATATGTAGTGAATACATGCAATACAATTCTCATAAAAAATGATTAGATAACCGTTAACTTTATTTGACTATGAAGATTGTAAGAATAGAAGAATGATGTTGGTAACTATCCCAACTGACGTGGTGAGGAATAGTGTTAAAGCTGCCGAGGCGAGGAGTGGTGTTAACTATCCTAGCTGACGGGGTAAGGAATGATATTAACTATCCCAACTGACGTGGTTAGGAATGATGTTAACTATCCCAGCTGACGTGGCGAGGAATGATGTTAACTATCCCAACTGACGTGGTGAGGAATGGTGTTAACTATCCCAGCTGACGTGGCCAGGAATGGTGTTAACTATCCCAGCTGACGTGGCGAGGAATGATGTTAACTATCCCAGCTGACGTGGTGAGGAATAATGTTAGTAGAATGGTGGAGAATGCCTCCATCATGCCGCAGGAGCCAGGAGGTCTGGCCTCGCGCCAGGAGCACTTGTGAGGTCGCGCTATTTAGCTTAAGGCAGCTTAGCCTTCCTTCATACCTGCTTGAGGAGAGTCAGCGAGCATAAGATCCCTAGCTGGGTCTCTCGGGGCGTCGTGCCATCTCCGCTGTGGCGCCCTCGTTGTCCGCTGAACATGGCGGTTGGTAGCACATTGCTTGAACTGTTAACACTCAACGAAATAACAATCATTTCATATTTTCATGTGAACATTTTTTGAAGCATGACTGCGGAATCGAACCAGTGTCCTGAGTCACCTCAGACGTAAATATATTTTCTCAATAATCATGTGTTTTTATTTAATGGTCCAGAGTTGGTATTAGTTAATAAGGAGAAACAAAACTTACTGGTTCAACTCCGACACAGAATCCCCACCAGAGTCTTCACACTTGGATCCGTTTACTGAGATTTCCCGTTTTACTTCTCTACGCCTCGGGGGAAATTTCTGTTGCCATTTAACGCCGGAAGAAAACTTCTTGAGGTCCTGTGAGCCCGCCGCGTACCGGGCCCCTTACATCACTCTCAACCCGGCCATAAAGGCGATCAGTATCATCATGATGGTTCGTATCATCACCCCGAGGTCATCATTACCACAATATTCTCCCTGGGGGTGTGTGTGTGGCGGGGGGCGGTCAATGCCTCATAAACAACATTTACTCTGATGCCTGGTGATCAACGCCTCAAGTATCCACGAGTTTTTGGTGAGTTTCCTCCACTTTATTTTTAACTCTCCTCATATTCGTCTATTTTTTTCCTCAGCAACACGTCAATTTTCTTACATATAAATATTTTTTTTTGTAGGTGGTTGTTTCCAAGGTTCATAGTGTTGGTAAAACTTAAGTCTAATGTTCGAGTTTCTCTTGGTGGGGACGACACATAAAGTCTTAGGAAAGAATGTCTATACGGCTAGTAAGCCTGAAGAAGTATCATCAGGGAAGATTTTATGAACTGGGAGGCCTGAACAGGCCTCACCAAGGAATATCTACTGAGCTTGAAAGTCTATTTGAGGATCCCTTGGGATTCATGAGGGATGAGGTGATTAGAATAAACCATCACTGATGCTGTAAACAACTTTTAATGTAGCTATAACAGAGCCTAATTGGTCAGAGCAACAAGATACGACAGTATTTAATGAACCGTTAATTTAAACGGACTTAGTCATAGCGTTTTGGCAGTTTGTGAAACAGTACACAGGTCGACTTACAATATATAGGCGGGGCCCAAGAGCTAAAGTAATCGCAGCTAGGTAAGTATAAGAGAAAATCTCAAAAGCAACGTTAGCCAACTGCACAAGGAACATTTCTTGAAAATATTAGTTACCGTGACACATGTTCTGTGCTTTGGAAACTTTTTCAATTACATTTAATCTATAGATTAGTAACCCTACTGTGAACAATACAGTATGGAGTGGATTGTAGTTTGGATTGTATAACTGGCCTCAACCACAATGTCACCTTCCTAGTGTCCCCTCGCTGTCATGTTCTCGGTGTCACCCCCACTGTCACCCTCCAGGCCTAAAGCCCGTTGTCACCTTCCTGGCATCACCCCCACTGTCACCTCCCTGGCCACACCCACACTGTCACCTCCCTGGCCACACCACACTGTCATCTCCCTGGCCACACCCACACTGTCACCTCCCTGGCCACACCACACTGTCATCTCCCTGGCCACACCCACACTGTCACCTCCCTGGCCACACCACACTGTCATCTCCCTGGCCACACCCACACTGTCACCTCCCTGGCCACACCCACACTGTCACCTTCCTGGCATCACCCCCACTGTCACCTCCCTGGCCACACCCACACTGTCACCTCCCTGGCCACACCACACTGTCACCTCCCTGGCCACACCACACTGTCACCTCCCTGGCCACACCCACACTGTCACCTCCCTGGCCACACCCACACTGTCACCTCCCTGGCCACACCACACTGTCACCTCCCTGGCCACACCACACTGTCACCTCCTGGCCACACCCACACTGTCACCTCCCTGGCCACACCCACACTGTCACCTCCCTGGCCACACCCACACTGTCACCTCCCTGGCCACACCCCCACTGTCACCTCCCTGGCCACACCCATACTGTCACCTCCCTGGCCACACCCACACTGTCACCTCCCTGGCCACACCCCACAGTCACCTACCTGGCCACACCCACACACCCACACTGTCACCTCCCTGGCCACACCCACACTGTCACCTCCCTGGCCACACCCCCACAGTCACCTCCCTGGCCACACCCACACACCCACACTGTAACCTCCCTGGCCACACCCACACTGTCACCTCCCTGGCCACACCACACTGTCACCTCCCTGGCCACACCACACTGTCACCTCCCTGGCCACACCCACACTGTCACCTCCCTGGCCACACCCACACTGTCACCTCCCTGGCCACACCACACTGTCACCTCCCTGGCCACACCACACTGTCACCTCCCTGGCCGCACCCACACTGTCACCTCCCAGGCCACACCACACTGTCACCTCCCTGGCCACACCACACTGTCACCTCCCGGGCCACACCCACACTGTCACCTCCCTGGCCACACCCACACTGTCACCTCCCTGGCCACACCCACACTGTCACCTCCCTGGCCACACCCACACTGTCACCTCCCTGGCCACACCCACACTGTCACCTCCCTGGACACACCCACACTGTCACCTCCCTGGCCACACCCACACTGTCACCTCCCTGGCCACACCCACACTGTCACCTCCCTGGTCACACCCCCACTGTCACCTCCCTGGCCACACCCACACTGTCACCTCCCTGGCCACACCCACACTGTCACCTCCCTGGCCACACCCACACTGTCACCTCCCTGGCCACACCCCCACAGTCACCTCCCTGGCCACACCCACACACCCACACTGTCACCTCCCTGGCCACACCCACACTGTCACCTCCCTGGCCACACCCCCACAGTCACCTCCCTGGCCACACCCACACACCCACACTGTCACCTCCCTGGCCACACCCACACTGTCACCTCCCTGGCCACACCCTCACAGTCACCTCCCTGGCCACACCCACACACCCACACTGTCATCTCCCTGGCCACACCCACACTGTCACCTCCCTGGCCACACCCCCATAGTCACCTCCCTGGCCACACCCACACTGTCACCTCCCTGGCCACACCCACACTGTCACCTCCCTGGCCACACCCCCATAGTCACCTCCCTGGCCACACCCCCATAGTCACCTCCCTGGCCACACCCACACACCCACACTGTCACCTCCCTGGCCACACCCACACTGTCACCTCCCTGGCCACACCCCCACTGTCACCTCCCTGGTCACACCCCCACTGTCACCTCCCTGGCCACACCCACACTGTCACCTCCCTGGCCACACCCACACTGTCACCTCCCTGGCCACACCCACACTGTCACCTCCCTGGCCACACCCCCACTGTCACCTACCTGGTCACACCCCCACTGTCACCTCCCTGGCCACACCCACACTGTCACCTCCCTGGCCACACCCACACTGTCACCTCCCTGGCCACACCCACACTGTCACCTCCCTGGCCACACCATACACCCACACTGTCACCTCCCTGGCCACACCCACACTGTCAACTCCCTGGCCACACCCACACTGTCACCTCCCTGGCCACACCATACACCCACACTGTCACCTCCCTGGCCACACCCACACTGTCACCTCCCTGGCCACACCATACACCCACACTGTCACCTCCTGGCCACACCCACACTGTCACCTCCCTGGCCACACCCACACTGTCACCTCCCTGGCCACACCCACACTGTCACCTCCCTGGCAACACCCCCACAGTCACCTCCCTGGCCACACCCACACACCCACACTGTCACCTCCCTGGCCACACCCACACTGTCACCTCCCTGGCCACACCCCCATAGTCACCTCCCTGGCCACACCCACACACCCACACTGTCACCTCCCTGGCCACACCCCCACTGTCACCTCCCTGGCCACACCCACACTGTCACCTCCCTGGCCACACCCACACTGTCACCTCCCTGGTCACACCCCCACTGTCACCTCCCTGGCCACACCCCCACTGTCACCTCCCTGGCCACACCCACACTGTCACCTCCCTGGCCACACCCACACTGTCACCTCCCTGGCCACACCCACACTGTCACCTCCCTGGCCACACCCCCACTGTCACCTCCCTGGTCACACCCCCACTGTCACCTCCCTGGCCACACCCACACTGTCACCTCCCTGGTCACACCCCCACTGTCACCTCCCTGGCCACACCCACACTGTCACCTCCCTGGCCACACCCACACTGTCACCTCCCTGGCCACACCCACACTGTCACCTCCCTGGCCACACCCACACTGTCACCTCCCTGGCCACACCCACACTGTCACCTCCCTGGCCACACCCACACTGTCACCTCCCTGGCCACACCCACACTGTCACCTCCCTGGCCACACCCACACTGTCACCTCCCTGGCCACACCCCCACTGTCACCTCCCTGGCCACACCCCCACTGTCACCTCCCTGATCACACCCCCACTGTCACCTCCCTGGCCACACCCCACACTGTCACCTCCCTGGCCACACCCCCACTGTCACCTCCCTGGCCACACCCCCACTGTCACCTCCCTGGCTGATCACACCCCCACTGTCACCTCCCTGGCCACACCCACACTGTCACCTCCCTGGCCACACCCACACTGTCACCTCCCTGGCCACACCCACACTGTCACCTCCCTGGCCACACCCACACTGTCACCTCCCTGGCCACACCCCACACTGTCACCTCCCTGGCCACACCCACACTGTCACCTCCCTGGCCACACCCCCACTGTCACCTCCCTGGCCACACCCACACTGTCACCTCTCTGGCCACACCCACACTGTCACCTCCCTGGCCACACCCACACTGTCACCTCCCTGGCCACACCCACACTGTCACTGTCACCTGGCCACACCCCCATAGTCACCTCCCTGGCCACACCCACACACCCACACTGTCACCTCCCTGGCCACACCCACACTGTCACCTCCCTGGCCACACCCACACTGTCACCTCCCTGGCCACACCCACACTGTCACCTCCCTGGCCACACCCACACTGTCACCTCCCTGGCCACACCCACACTGTCACCTCCCTGGCCACACCCACACTGTCACCTCCCTGGCCACACCCACACTGTCACCTCCCTGGCCACACCCACACTGTCACCTCCCTGGCCACACCCACACTGTCACCTCCCTGGCCACACCCACACTGTCACCTCCCTGGCCACACCCACACTGTCACCTCCCTGGCCACACCAACACTGTCACCTCCCTGGCCACACCCACACTGTCACCTCCCTGGCCACACCCACACTGTCACCTCCCTGGTCACACCCCCACTGTCACCTCCCTGGCCACACCCACACACCCACACTGTCACCTCCCTGGCCACACCCACACTGTCACCTCCCTGGCCACACCCACACTGTCACCTCCCTGGCCACACCCACACTGTCACCTCCCTGGCAACATTCCAACAGTTATATATAACATAACAAGGCAGCGAGAAAGTTCTCATTTCTATAAACACAAAATAATGAATAACTTTTGTTTATTATTATAGTTAATTATTTCTGTTATTGCTTGTGTTATTAATTTTTATTACTTATTATTATTATTATTATTATTTGATAACATTATTTTGTTACTATTATATTTAATACAAACTAGTTCAAAGTGATTCATGGACGTACCACTCTTCAAACTTCAGGCAGTAACAGAACGACCAGCAGGTAAATAAGAGGGCAGCAGGAAACAAAGAGGGCAGCCGGTAACAAAGAGGGAAGCCAGCAACAAAAAGGTCAGTCAGTAACAAAGAGGGCAGCCAGTGACCAAGGGAGCAGCAGGTAACGAAGAGGGCAGCCAGCAACAGAGAGGAAACAGAAGCAGCGACACGGAACATAAAGCTGAACTATGGACACAACGTTAAAAAGAGGAGCATGTTTGCTGTGTTGCACAGACGGCAAGCGAACAGGTTTTTTTGGCGGAGCGGGAGATGGAAAACTGCAGAGCGAGACAACTCAGCAGTGAGCACCGGGAATAATGCCGGCTGGGATGTCCTCGTGCCCGGAATAATGCCGGCTGGGATGTCCTTGTGCCCGGAATAATGATGGCTGGGATGTCCTTGTGCCCGGAATAATGATGGCTGGGATGTCCTTGTGCCCGGAATAATGATGGCTGGGATGTCCTTGTGCCCGGAATAATGATGGCTGGGATGTCCTTGTGCCCGGAATAATGATGGCTGGGATGTCCTTGTGCCCGGAATAATGATGGCTGGAATGTCCTTGTGCCCGGAATAATGATGGCTGGGATGTCCTTGTGCCCGGAATAATGCCGGCTGGGATGTCCTTGTGCCCGGAATAATGATGGCTGGGATACCTGGTTGATACCTGGTTGATGGGGTTCTGGGAGTTCTTCTACTCCCCAAGCCCGGCCCGAGGCCAGGCTCGACTTGTGAGAGTTTGGTCCACCAGGCTGTTGCTTGGAGCGGCCCGCAGGCCCACATACCCACCACAGCCCGGTTGGTCCGGCACTCCTTGGAGGAATAAATCTAGTTTCCTCTTGAAAATGTCCACGGTTGTTCCGGCAATATTTCTTATGCTTGCTGGGAGGACGTTGAACAACCGCGGACCTCTGATGTTTATACAGTGTTCTCTGATTGTGCCTATGGCACCTCTGCTCTTCATTGGTTCTATTCTACATTTTCTTCCATGTCGTTCACTCCAGTACGTGTTATTTTACTGTGTAGATTTGGTACTTAGCCCTCCAGTATCTTCCAGGTGTATATTATTTGATATCTCTCTCGTCTTCTTTCTAGTGAGTACATTTGGAGGGCTTTGAGACGATCCCAATAATTTAGGTGCTTTATTGCATCTATGCGTGCCGTATATGTTCTCTGTATTCCCTCTATTTCAGCAATCTCTCCTGCTCTGAAGGGGGAAGTGAGTACTGAGCAGTACTCAAGACGGGACAACACAAGTGACTTGAAGAGTACAACCATTGTGATGGGATCCCTGGATTTGAAAGTTCTCGTAATCCATCCTATCATTTTTCTGGCTGTCGCAATATTTGCTTGGTTATGCTCCTTAAACGTTAGGTCGTCAGACATTATTTTCCCAAATCCTTTACATGCTGTTTTCCTACTATGGGTACATTTGATTGTGTTTTGTACTCTGTATTATGTTTAAGGTCCTCATTTTTACCGTACCTGAGTACCTGGAATTTATCACTGTTAAACATCATGTTATTTTCTGATGCCCAGTCGAAAACTTTATTAATATCAGCTTGAAGTTTTTCAATGTCCTCAGCCGAGGTAATTTTCATACTGATTTTTGTGTCATCTGCAAAGGATGATACGAAGCTGTGACTTGTATTTTTGTCTATATCTGATATGAGAATAAGGAAAAGCAGCGGTGCAAGGACTGTACCCTGAGGTACAGAGCTTTTCACTGCACTTGGACTAGATTTTATATGGTTGACAGTTACTCGCTGAGTCCTGTTTGACAGAAAACTGAGTATCCAGCGTCCTACTTTACCGATTATTCCCAT
>NW_025556715.1:0-17214 GCF_020424385.1 Procambarus clarkii | reverse complement strand
ACACATACAGGTCCACCACCACACATACAGACCACCACCACCACACATACAGGCCTCCACCACCACACATACAGACCCACCACCACCACACATACAGACCCACCACCACCACACATACAGACCCACCACCACCACACATACAGGCCTCCACCACCTCACATACAGACCTCCACCACCACACATACAGACCTCCCCCACCACACATACAGACCTCCACCACCACACATACAGACCTCCACCACCTCACATACAGACCTCCACCACCAAAACACATACAGGCCCACCACCACTACACATACAGACCCACCACCACACATATAGACCTCCACCACCACACATACAGACCTCCACCACCACACATACAGACCACCACCACCACACATACAGACCTCCACCACCACACATACAGACCTCCACCATCACACATACAGACCTTCACCACCACACATACAGACCCACCACCACCACACATACAGACCTCCACCACCACACATACAGACCACCACCACCACACATACAGACCACCACCACCACACATACAGACCCACCACCACCACACATACAGGCCCACCACCACACATACAGACCCACCACCACCACACATACAGGCCCACCACCACACATACAGACCTCCACCACCACACATACAGACCTCCACCACCACACATACAGACCTCTACCACCACACATACAGACCTCCACTACCACACATACAGACCACCACCACCACACATACAGGCCACCACCACCACGCATACAGACCTCCACCACCACACATACAGACCTCCACCACCACACATACAGACCTCCACCACCACACATACAGACCACCACCACCACACATACAGACCTCCACTACCACACATACAGACCCACCACCACCACACATACAGGCCCACCACCACACATACAGACCTCCACCACCACACATACAGACCTCCACTACCACACATACAGACCTCCACTACCACACATACAGACCCACCACCACCACGCATACAGACCTCCACCACCACACATACAGACCTCCACCACCACACATACAGACCTCCACCACCACACATACAGACCTCCACTACCACACATACAGACCTCCACTACCACACATACAGACCTCCACCACACAAACAGACCTCTACCACCACACATACAGACCTCCACCACCACACATACAGACCACCACCACCACACATACAGACCACCACCACCACACATACAGACCTCCACTACCACACATACAGGCCTCTACCACCACACTTACAGACCACCACTACCACACATACAGACCCACTACCCCCACACATACAGACCACCACTACCACACATACAGACCTCCACCACACATACAAACCTCCACCACCACACATACAGACCACCACCACCACACATACAGACCTCCACCACCACACATACAGACCTCCACTACCACACATACGGACCACCACCACCACACATACAGACCTCCACCACCACACATACAGGCCTACACAACCACACATACAGACAACCACCACCACACATACAGACCACCATTACCACACATACAGACCTCCACCACCACACATACAGACCTCCACTACCACACATACAGACTACCAACACCACACATACAGACCTCCACCACCACAGATACAGACCTCCACCACCACACATACAGACCTCCACTACCACACATACAGACCACCACCACCACACATACAGACCACCACTACCACACATACAGACCTCCACCACCACACATACAGACCTCCTTTACCACACATACGGACCACCACCACCACACATACAGACCTCCACCACCACACATACAGACCACCACCACCACACATACAGACCACCACTACCACACATACAGACCTCCACCACCACACATACAGACCTCCACTACCACAAATACTGAACACCACCACCACACATACAGACCTCCACCACCACACATACAGGCCTCCACCACAACACATACAGACCTCCACCACCACACATACAGACCCATAACCACCACACATACAGGCCCAACACCACCACACATACAGACCCACCACCACCACACATACAGACCTCCACCACCACTCATACAGACCAACCAACACCACACATACAGACCTACCACCAAACATACTAGCCCACCACCACCACACGTACATGCCTCCACCACCACACATACAGACCCACCACCACCACACATACAGACCACCACTACCACACATACAGACCTCCACCACACATACAAACCTCCAACACCACACATACAGACCACCACCACCACACATACAGACCTCCACCACCACACATACAGACCTCCACTACCACACATACAGACCTCCACTACCACAAATACAGACCTCCACCACACAAACAGACCTCTACCACCACACATACAGACCTCCACCACCACACATACAGACCACCACCACCACACATACAGACCACCACCACCACACATACAGACCTCCACTACCACACATACAGGCCTCTACCACCACACTTACAGACCACCACTACCACACATACAGACCACACACCCCCACACATACAGACCACCCACTACCACACATACAGACCTCCACCACACATACAAACCTCCACCACCACACATACAGACCACCACCACCACACATACAGACCTCCACCACCACACATACAGACCTCCACTACCACACATACGGACCACCACCACCACACATACAGACCTCCACCACCACACATACAGGCCTACACAACCACACATACAGACCACCACCACCACACATACAGACCACCATTACCACACATACAGACCTCCACCACCACACATACAGACCTCCACTACCACACATACAGACTACCAACACCACACATACAGACCTCCACCACCACAGATACAGACCTCCACCACCACACATACAGACCTCCACTACCACACATACAGACCACCACCACCACACATACAGACCACCACTACCACACATACAGACCTCCACCACCACACATACAGACCTCCTTTACCACACATACGGACCACCACCACCACACATACAGACCTCCACCACCACACATACAGACCACCACCACCACACATACAGACCACCACTACCACACATACAGACCTCCACCACCACACATACAGACCTCCACTACCACAAATACGGACCACCACCACCACACATACAGACCTCCACCACCACACATACAGGCCTCCACCACCACACATACAGACCTCCACCACCACACATACAGACCCATAACCACCACACATACAGGCCCAACACCACCACACATACAGACCCACCACCACCACACATACAGACCTCCACCACCACACATACAGACCAACCAACACCACACATACAGACCTACCACCACACATACTAGCCCACCACCACCACACGTACATGCCTCCACCACCACACATACAGACCCACCACCACCACACATACAGACCACCACTACCACACATACAGACCTCCACCACACATACAAACCTCCAACACCACACATACAGACCACCACCACCACACATACAGACCTCCACCACCACACATACAGACCTCCACTACCACACATACAGACCTCCACTACCACAAATACAGACCTCCACCACACAAACAGACCTCTACCACCACACATACAGACCTCCACCACCACACATACAGACCACCACCACCACACATACAGACCACCACCACCACACATACAGACCTCCACTACCACACATACAGGCCTCTACCACCACACTTACAGACCACCACTACCACACATACAGACCCACCACCCCCACACATACAGACCACCACTACCACACATACAGACCTCCACCACACATACAAACCTCCACCACCACACATACAGACCACCACCACCACACATACAGACCTCCACCACCACACATACAGACCTCCACTACCACACATACGGACCACCACCACCACACATACAGACCTCCACCACCACACATACAGGCCTACACAACCACACATACAGACAACCACCACCACACATACAGACAACCACCACCACACATACAGACCACCATTACCACACATACAGACCTCCACCACCACACATACAGACCTCCACTACCACACATACAGACTACCAACACCACACATACAGACCTCCACCACCACAGATACAGACCTCCACCACCACACATACAGACCTCCACTACCACACATACAGACCACCACCACCACACATACAGACCACCACTACCACACATACAGACCTCCACCACCACACATACAGACCTCCTTTACCACACATACGGACCACCACCACCACACATACAGACCTCCACCACCACACATACAGACCACCACCACCACACATACAGACCACCACTACCACACATACAGACCTCCACCACCACACATACAGACCTCCACTACCACAAATACGGACCACCACCACCACACATACAGACCTCCACTGTAACAAACTAGGCTGTTGTAAGAATTATCCAGAGTGGTTTATCGACAAAAGAGAATGGGAAGCTGAGCCGCATGGTGACCTGACCCCCAGGGGAATTCGCGGTGGAAATAACCGACGCTTTGTTCATAACTGCGTATAATGAATCATCCTATAGTATTCAGTAATTTAGAGAAAATTAGCCTTTATTCATTTTGCATTAAAATTGTATTGTATAATAGTACTGGATACAATATCAAGAGTATTCTAATTATGAGTTTAAGTCACCATCAGTGACGTCACGAATCAGATCTAACTTTTAAGGCGGAGTGACCGGCGGTCATAGGTCAGCAGGGTTGACATGTCTAGTATTTCTCAAAGTTCAATTAACCATTTTGGGGATCGGGAACAGCTCTGCCGTTAGATGTTTGTAATTTAATTCAGTAAAATAATTCAACCAGTCTGGATCAATTAAGTACAACAGAGTTTAATTGTTATAACTTAACCTTGCTAAAGTAACTGGGTAAGCGATGCGGAACAATACAATACTCTGTCTGGGGTAGTCCAGACAAGGAAAAAATCAGTGTGGAAACGGGAGCAGCTGGGATAAGAGGTCAAACATCTTACCTCTCCCCAAGACCAGCCAAAACATCTAGCTGGTCGCCCAAGGTATAGTTGCTATTGTTAATTATAGAAATAGTCTTCTCATTTGCCACTCAGGTCAAGTAGGGAGTGTTAAAGTGATAGGGAGTGAACATATTTAGATTTTGTTTTAGTTTTCTTTTAATAAATTAAATTTGTTATTAATTTGCATTTTATTGTTTCCATGTGTTTTATGTGTATACTTGTCCTGGTCACGTGGTCCACACGAGGCAGAGTTGCATTGGGCGCCGATTCTAACATCGAATCGGAATTATCATTACCGTGTAATTTATTCCACACTCAAGGTCATCGTTTATAGTGGGGATCAAGCCCTAGGTTGATTAATTAGCGTGATCGATCCAGACCTCGATCATTGCTCTTGTATTACTGGTCTGGTGGTGGCAGCAGAGGTGACTCTAGGGTTTTGTTCAGAGCTTAGGTCACGTCATACTGGGTGTAGAATCCTAAGTCGGTCAATCGTCTTAGGACCACGTGGCGTGGAGTTGGCTTTGTTAAAAGTTTTGGAGTCCCTTGGTAGAGAATAATAAGTAAGAATACGGGTAGAGGGAGTAGAAAGAAGGAAGTAGAGAGAGAAACCCTAACCCGTGTTACAATGGTGGCAGCGGTTACAATGGTGCACAGCGGTGGTTTCAACAATTTTGTTTGAAATTGTTGAAAGGCTCACGCGTCTAGCCGTTCGAACACGTGCGCGGATGCTAAGGAGACAGCCGCGGGCCAGGATTAGCAGTGCGCCCCACAAGTGCGTTTGAGTGGGGATTGGCGAATCTTGGGTCATGCGGGCTGATATGATTAAGGTTTAGTTAGTAAGATTAGGTTGTTAAAATTAGATTTATTGAAAAGGAGACCACTCCGAGTTGATTGGACTGGGTACCATACTCGACCCATTGCAATTAATTCAGAGGTGTTGGGAGCCACCATACTCTCAACAGCAGTTCCTTGAGGGCTGTCGGGGGCGGATATATCTATGGGACGCCAGTAGATAGTCCGAGGGCGTTATTAGACGACCCAAAACGCTAGGAAAAACGTAATCCGTGAAGGGCGTTGCGGCCTCCGAGGGACGGACTAGTAACCTACCTAGCAGCGATTCAACAACTAAGTGATCGCACACTTAGTGGAGGTTGAGTCGTCCCTAGTCATAATTGTTGCTGAAAGCTGCGTGTCGCTCTGTTGGAACCTAGATGGTGTGGCCTCTAGGCTAGGTGTGGTACGGCGAGCCGGTAAGGACAATTATAGGATTAAGTCGAGTGCATTTTTTTAATTAAGTATACTTAAATTTATAAAGTAATTTCCGTTTATTTGCGTTGTTCTAGATTAATTTTTTTTCCCCTAAATTCAATCCCCGGTTAAAAATTTTTTTTTATCAAAGTGTTTAGCGTTTTCTTGCATATTAGGCTAAGTGCGTACATTTTTTTGCTATTCCCTGTTGTATTAGTCTAAGTCAGAGGCGTTGTTGCTAGAGTGTAGTTAATCCTCTGGACTTAGGGCTATATGTCGGTCACGATAGATAAGTGAAGAAGTTTAAGGGATAGTAAGTTGCGTGTAAATGTTATTTGTCCGCGGAATATTTCTAAGTATTTTGGGATAAGTTTTCGGCTAAGTCGATGTCGGAAAGTCGTTAACTGTAATTAATTTGTATTCGTGGGTCACGTGTATGATCTGGGTATCATTAGGATTCCCCAGTCGATGCGTGTGATATTTTCTAGTTTTTACCAGTAAGACGGTAGAATTGTGTTTTAGACTTAGAACTCTGTTTTCAGTAGAAACGTAGGTGGAAAATTTTCTAAGTCCAGCTTGGGCTAGAATCTGACTTTTTGGCGGAAATTCTAATTTTCATGTTTCGTGTATATTCTGGGGTCAGTATTACTCTCTAGTGCGCGCAAGGGACGTAATTCTGTCCGTAAGCATTAAACAGTGATAATTACATTTTTGCCGAATTTAGTTATTTTTCGAGAAAATCGTGTTGTAATTTTGTCAGAGTCCATTTGAGGTGAAAATCTCTGATTTTGACGAAAATTCGAATTAATGAGTGTTGAAACCGCCCGAAGTGTCAGTATTGTTCTGTATACAACGTCAGTATTAAATAATAACGTATTTATATCTGGGAACGAGAAACCCAAATTTTTGTGAATTAAAGGAGTTTTGTGATATTTGGGGTGATAGAAAATTTTTCCCTCGGAGTCAGAAAAATTGGCAGAGTCCAGCAATTGAGTAAAAACGCAGTTTTTATAAAAATTCAATTTTTAGTATGCATTTATAGGTCCTGGGTGTCTATATTAATCGCTAGAGCGGTTTATTAACGTAAAACTAGTTATTTTCCTTCAGAACAAAAATTTTGATTTTTCAGCGGTTAAGCGAAAAAGCGCGGGACTTAGTTTTTTTTCAGCGCAGCTGGTCCCGCTCCATCAGTCATCAGGGGCCACGCTGCTCACTTCAAGTGCGCTTAGTATTCAAATTCAGGAAATATTCTTTATTAATCCATCACGAGTGCTGCGCGTTAGTTGCGTTATCATTTAAATTGTTTTATATAAATTAGATTCTTTAATTTTTTTAACGTAAAGGACTTAGGTTTCAGCAATAGAACTGCGGGATATTTCACGGTCAGACACGAGTGCGGGGCAGACATTCATTCATTGGATTCACTTCAGCGATTCTCTCGATAAATCGTTGTATTTCCTATTTTGGGAATTTAGTAGTTTTCTCTTAGAAGAGAGTTGTGATTTTTTTTTATTTGTGTAAGATCACGGTTGTAGTGAGTCCGGGTCGAGGGTGTACTAAAGGGTAGTTTAGAAGAGACGTGGCACACCAGGAATCACAGAAAATGTTTAACCCAGATAATGACCAGTCAGTAGGGACCAGTGGGAATGGGAGTGTAGAGGACAGCACCTCTTCCGACACCACTGGGGACCGCTCAGGTAGCTCAACTGGCACCACAGGTGGGGTCAGTGGAACTGAAGCGACGAGTTCACGGGTTCTGCATGGGACTGGGCAGTCGAGGGTATCTTTCCATCCCTGGAGAGATACTATTATTGACATGAGTGGGGAGTCTTGCGAGGAGTCGTCCCATGAGTGGGGAGAGCCGTCTTGGGTTCCCCCACAAATAACATCGACGCCATGCCAGCAGGGCAGACATGGGGCCTCAGTTAGTATGGCAGGACGTCCCACTTCGCTCGGTAGAGAACAGCAACCCGTTCAACGGGAAAATGAACAACCACACCAACAGCAGGAACTACCCAACATAACACCAATACCACAGCACCCACAACACCTAGGTACACCTCATCCGTCACTACAACAACCCCAACCCCATCCTCAGTTCCCATACCAACCCTTCCCCCAACCCCAGGCCACTCCAGATGCGTTCTTGCGTAGGTTCGTTACTGTATTCGGACCTCCTAAAGTTTTAGTCTCTGACCGGGGTCAAGAATTCAATGGGAATATATTTAGAGAAGTTTGTAAGATTTTAGAGACAACTTCGGCTTTTACAACGGCCTACCACCCACAAGCAAACGGAATGACGGAACGGACTAATCGTTCAGTCAAGGATATGCTTGCAATCCTTGCTGAACATGATGCAAACACCTGGGATGAACACCTACCCTATGTTCAGTTCGCCTTGAATACTGCCATCCACCAATCAATTAACACCCAACCACTTCATTTGTTTACTGGTAATTCATGCAATTTCCCGTCAGGTCTGCTTAACAGACATAATGTTGCATACGGGGAGGACTATCCTTCAGAGGTCCTTGGAAAAATGAGAAATGCATGGAATATTGCAGCTGAAGCGTCCAAGAAGGCACGGACTCGGTATGCTCATTTTTATGACAAGAAAGTGCGCCCTCTTGAGTTGAAGGAAGGAAGCCTCGTATTGAGAGTGAATGAGGCTGCGCCCGCCAATCAGAGCAGGAAACTAGCTCCGAGGTGGCGAGGACCATATAGAGTAATTAAAAGGGCGGGGCCGGTTAATCTTGTTATAAAAGGAGTGTTCGAGGACCAGGTGGAAAGGACAATTCACGTGAATAAATTGAAACATTATCATGCTAGAGAGGAATTAGAACTGCCTTCAGCGGGTCTAGTTCCTGACTCAGCAGTGCTGACTCATGGCTTCACCGACGAGTCAGAAGATGAGGATGACCCTCTGTCATCGCTCATCAGTAGTCAGGTGCAGTCTCGCCACCCTATGGTGACGAGATCTCGCGCTATACAGTAAAGTAACTTCCTTGGTTAGTATAATTTAGTATTCATTAGATTTTCCTGTAAAGGCAATGAGATGTACTATGTCTATACTTAACTCAGGTAGCAACTTTTACCGTGCTCTGGGGTTCCACCTCCACCAAACCCAGAGTATATCTATGCTTCCGCTGTGTTGTGTCTGTTCCCAGGTCTGATTGGTACACCGACCCAGTTGTTCCAGCCACACGTGAACCCTTGTCTGTAAAGACCGAGGGGGGAGGCACGTTACACAAGCCCTCCCCCCACCAGACCCAGTAACCCATACATCAGTTACTGTGGGGAGGAGTGACTGTCCAAGAGTCACCCGGCCGACGCCTCACGTCACTAACGAGGTTGTCAGGGCCAGCGAGCTGTCCACATTATAGCAGTCACCGGAGGTGCCATACAACGCCGGGGTAGCTGTCTCGAGATCACCAATACCCACCTGCTGCGTCATCAAGACTGCAGTCATTCCAGCAGTGTTGGAGGAGAGGTCAAGAAATGGAAAGCACGTAGCAGTACTCAAGAATTTCGCCGGAAGATTAATGATTACGTCATCTGAAGTAACAAGAAAGCAGAAGTAAGGCGGTCACATGTGGAAGGCACGGTTTCCCTACAGAGTACCGGGACTCGCCAATAGAAGGTCGCAAAATTGTCTCCTTTGGCCTAAAGTCGGCGGTACGAGGGTAAACACAGTTGGTGTTTACGGCCTAGTAACCTGGGGACATCAAGAAACGCCTGAGATGACGTGAGCAATGATGGAAGACGAGATTCACCTGTTCTGCAAACAAGCAACCCGCCTCTACGACCTTCTGACACCACTCCTGCTAAGAGACACTGTTGGTACATCCAGTTCTGCTCTGCTGTGGTCATCTGCGACGACAAGTTTAACATCAAGACTGCCGTGTGAACTGTGATTGATACGAAGGCGTGTGGACTGTCGAGAGCAAGATTAATGGCCGAAGTAACAGTATTCTACAGCTGTCACTTGGCACTCAGCTCTACTACACTCTGTCGTCATTCAGGAGTACCGGATGGGAGTACAAGAGGACCAGGTATTGATGTCTACACATGAGAAGAAGCAAGATCGACACCGTCATCGTCAGCGACTACATTCAGCATCCAGCAGCATCGATTTTTTTTTTCTCGTTTACTCAATATGAACAATTGATACAAAACAACAAAGTTGGCTCTGAACATCTGTGTAAAGAACATCTGGACACTTTTGTTTACATGTTGAAAAACAGAGTTAGAATCACAATACTTTATAAATGTTGAAAAACAGATTTAAAATAATAATTCTAGTATAATATATGAATTTTACTCTATAAATTGGTCAGTAATCAAAATCGAAGCCCCTGTGTAATTGTCTCAGCCCAGAACAAACGGTTATGGAAAATTATGTTGTGTGCTATTTTTTTCAGAATGTCTGAACACAGGAGAGGCGGACCAATATAAACATTGACACTTCTAGTGAGTGAGAACACTTGGCTGTACAGTCAGCTGAAACCTGTGATATAGTATAGAATTTTTTTTTTTTTTTTTTTTAGATACATGTAATAAACGTTAGGTGTGTTCCTTAACATGTCAAGGTTGACATTGATGGGGAGTGGTTAGTACACGGATGTGTACCTGATAGTTCCGTTGTACGCTCCCGGATGACTGAAAGTTCAGTCTGATGATATAACTTCAATGTTTGTTTGAGCACGGTGTGGCCGGCTCTAGAGGACACATGAACTTGGCTAGTGAAGAGCCAAGAGAGTTTAATAGCTAGTTTTTGATGATAGAGTAGGGACATGTTATTTAGCTATGTCAGTAAGGATAGGATGTATGTTTCCTGATATTGGAGGATTGCTGTCAGTTGACAGCTGAGAAATTTATGAAATATGAACATGTTTATTATGATGTTGGACTATTATTTGTCAAATTTTATTAGTTAGGTTAGCTTTTGTTTGTGGCATGAGTTGAATTGTGGGTTTGGATACTAAACCTCGTGAATTTTAACAAATTAACAAGGTTTACTAAGTGCTTGTGCGGGGGGGTTGTAACAAACTAGGCTGTTGTAAGAATTATCCAGAGTGGTTTATCGACAAAAGAGAATGGGAAGCTGAGCCGCATGGTGACCTGACCCCCAGGGGAATTCGCGGTGGAAATAACCGACGCTTTGTTCATAACTGCGTATAATGAATCATCCTATAGTATTCAGTAATTTAGAGAAAATTAGCCTTTATTCATTTTGCATTAAAATTGTATTGTATAATAGTACTGGATACAATATCAAGAGTATTCTAATTATTGAGTTTAAGTCACCATCAGTGACGTCACGAATCAGATCTAACTTTTAAGGCGGAGTGACCGGCGGTCATAGGTCAGCAGGGTTGACATGTCTAGTATTTCTCAAAGTTCAATTAACCATTTTGGGGATCGGGAACAGCTCTGCCGTTAGATGTTTGTAATTTAATTCAGTAAAATAATTCAACCAGTCTGGATCAATTAAGTACAACAGAGTTTAATTGTTATAACTTAACCTTGCTAAAGTAACTGGGTAAGCGATGCGGAACAATACAATACTCTGTCTGGGGTAGTCCAGACAAGGAAAAAATCAGTGTGGAAACGGGAGCAGCTGGGATAAGAGGTCAAACATCTTACCTCTCCCCAAGACCAGCCAAAACATCTAGCTGGTCGCCCAAGGTATAGTTGCTATTGTTAATTATAGAAATAGTCTTCTCATTTGCCACTCAGGTCAAGTAGGGAGTGTTAAAGTGATAGGGAGTGAACATATTTAGATTTTGTTTTAGTTTTCTTTTAATAAATTAAATTTGTTATTAATTTGCATTTTATTGTTTCCATGTGTTTTATGTGTATACTTGTCCTGGTCACGTGGTCCACACGAGGCAGAGTTGCATTGGGCGCCGATTCTAACATCGAATCGGAATTATCATTACCGTGTAATTTATTCCACACTCAAGGTCATCGTTTATAGTGGGGATCAAGCCCCTAGGTTGATTAATTAGCGTGATCGATCCAGACCTCGATCATTGCTCTTGTATTACTGGTCTGGTGGTGGCAGCAGAGGTGACTCTAGGGTTTTGTTCAGAGCTTAGGTCACGTCATACTGGGTGTAGAATCCTAAGTCGGTCAATCGTCTTAGGACCACGTGGCGTGGAGTTGGCTTTGTTAAAAGTTTTGGAGTCCCTTGGTAGAGAATAATAAGTAAGAATACGGGTAGAGGGAGTAGAAAGAAGGAAGTAGAGAGAGAAACCCTAACCCGTGTTACACCACCACCACACATACAGGCCTCCACCACAACACATACAGACCTCCACCACCACACATACAGACCCATAACCACCACACATACAGGCCCAACACCACCACACATACAGACCCACCACCACCACACATACAGGCCCACCACCACCACACATACAGACCTCCACCACCACACATACAGACCTCCACCACCACACATACAGACCCATAACCACCACACATACAGACCCACCTCCACCACCACACATACAGACCTCCACCACCACACATACAGACCAACACCGCCACACATACAGACCTCCACTACCACACATACAGACCTCCACTACCACACATACAGACCCACCACCACCACACATACAGACCTCCACTACCACACATACAGACCCACCACCACCACACATACAGACCCACCACAACACATACAGGCCTCCACTACCACACATACAGACCTCCAGTACCACACATACAGACCTACCACCACCACACATACAGACCCACCACCACCACACATACAGACCTCCACTACCACACATACAGACCCACTACCACACATGCAGACCTCCACCACCACACATACAGACCACCACCACCACACATACAGACCCACCACCACCACTTATACAGGCCTCCACCACCACACATACAGACCCACCACCACCACACATACAGACCTCCACCACCACACATACAGACCCACCACCACCACACATACAGACCTACCACCACACATACTAGCCCACCACCACCACACATACATGCCTCCACCACCACACATACAGACCCACCACCACCACACATACAGGCCCACCACCACCACACCTACAGATCTCCACTACCACACATACAGACCACCACCACCACACATACAGGCCTCCACCACCACACATACAGACCCACCACCACCACACATACAGACCCACCACCACCACACATACAGACCCACCACCACCACACATACAGACCACCACCACCACACATACAGGCCCACCACCACACATACAGACCACCACCACCACACATACAGGCCTCCACCACCACACATACAGGCCCACCACCACACATACAGACCACCACCACACATACAGACCCATCACCACCACACATACAGACCACCACTACCACACATACAGACCCACCACCACACATACAGACCCACCACCACCACACATACAGACCCACCACCACCACACATACAGACCTCCACCACCACATATACAGACCACCACCACCACACATACAGGCCTCCACCACCACACATACTAGCCCACCACCACCACACATACAGACCACCACTACCACACATACAGACCCACCACCACACATACAGACCCACCACCACCACACATACAGACCTCCACTACTACACATACAGCCCACCACCACCACACATACAGGCCTCCACCACCACACATACAGACCCACCACCACCACACATACAGACCACCACCACCACACATACAGGCCCACCACCACACATACAGACCCACCACCACCACACATACAGACCCACCACCACCACACATACAGGCCACCACCACCACACATACAGACCCACCACCACCACACATACAGACCTCCACTACCACACATACAGACCTCCACTACCACACATACAGACCCACCACCACCACACATACAGGCCCACCACCACCACACATACAGACCTCCACTACCACACATACAGACCTCCACCACCACACATACAGACCCACCACCACCACACATACAGGCCCACCACCACACATACAGACCCACGACCACCACACATACAGACCTCCACTACCACACATACAGACCCACCACCACCACACATACAGACCTCCACTACCACACATACAGGCCCACCACCACACATACAGACTCACGACCACCACACATACAGACCTCCACTACCACACATACAGACCACCACCACCACACATACAGGCCCACCACCACCACACATACAGGCCCACCACCACCACACATACAGACCCACCACCACCACCACACATACAGACCCACGACCACCACACATACAGACCTCCACTACCAAACATACAGACCCACCACCACCACACATACAGACCCACCACCACCACACATACAGACCACCACCACCACACATACAGACCCACCACCACCACACATACAGACCCACCACCACCACACATACAGACCCACCACCACCACACATACAGACCCACCACCACCACACATACAGGCCTCCACCACCACACATACAGACCTCCACTACCACACATACAGGCCCACCACCACCACACATACAGACCTCCACCACCACACATACAGACCTCCACCACCACACATACAGACCTCCCCCACCACACATACAGACCTCCACCACCACACATACAGACCTCCACCACCACACATACAGACCTCCACCACCAAAACACATACAGGCCCACCACCACTACACATACAGACCCACCACCACACATACAGACCTCCACCACCACACATACAGACCTCCACCACCACACATACAGACCACCACCACCACACATACAGACCTCCACCACCACACATACAGACCTCCACCATCACACATACAGACCTTCACCACCACACATACAGACCCACCACCACCACACATACAGACCTCCACCACCACACATACAGACCCACCACCACCACACATACAGACCCACCACCACCACACATACAGGCCCACCACCACACATACCGACCTCCACCACCACACATACAGACCTCCACCACCACACATACAGACCTCTACCACCACACATACAGACCTCCACTACCACACATACAGACCACCACCACCACACATACAGGCCCACCACCACCACGCATACAGAACTCCACCACCACACATACAGACCACCACCACCACACATACAGGCCTCCACCACCACACATACAGACCCACCACCACCACACATACAGACCCACCACCACCACACATACAGACCCACCACTACCACACATACAGACCACCACCACCACACATACAGGTCCACCACCACACATACAGACCACCACCACCACACATACAGGCCTCCACCACCACACATACAGGCCCACCACCACACATACAGACCACCACCACACATACAGACCCATCACCACCACACATACAGACCACCACTACCACACATACAGACCCACCACCACACATACAGACCCACCACCACCACACATACAGACCCACCACCACCACATATACAGACCTCCACCACCACATATACAGACCACCACCACCACACATACAGGCCTCCACCACCACACATACTAGCCCACCACCACCACACATACAGACCACCACTACCACACATACAGACCCACCACCACACATACAGACCCACCACCACCACACATACAGACCTCCACTACCACACATACAGACCACCACCACCACACATACAGGCCTCCACCACCACACATACAGACCCACCACCACCACACATACAGACCACCACCACCACACATACAGGCCCACCACCACACATACAGACCCACCACCACCACACATACAGACCCACCACCACCACACATACAGGCCACCACCACCACACATACAGACCCACCACCACCACACATACAGACCTCCACTACCACACATACAGACCTCCACTACCACACATACAGACCCACCACCACCACACATACAGGCCCACCACCACCACACATACAGACCTCCACTACCACACATACAGACCTCCACCACCACACATACAGACCCACCACCACCACACATACAGGCCCACCACCACACATACAGACCCACGACCACCACACATACAGACCTCCACTACCACACATACAGACCCACCACCACCACACATACAGACCTCCGTAAAATCATAAAATCATGTAAAATTTCCACATGAAAAACGTGGAAAAAAGTCGCTATATTACCCAATATGAAGATTTTAATTTCAAATCATAAAGCAAGGTTTCGTATTATTTAGATCCTAGAAAAGACATATAAAAATGTTGTTTCCAATACAAATAATAAATATCAATGTGTTTTCATTAAAATTAACTAAAATGTTCCTGATTTTCCGTTTATATACCAAGGGAAGATGTACTCGCAAAACCGCTCTAATCCGGCTGAATTGTCGATACTAAAAGGTTCCTGATATTCCGTTTCTATTACCGAAGGAAGATGTACTCGTAAAACCGGTCTAATCCGGCTGAATTGTCGATATATGCAATAAAAAAAGATTCTCTCCCCTTAAAATACCTTACCAAGTATTTTAACGAGAAACAAATAGTTAATTGAAAATTAAGTATTTATATTGACAAAATGTGATCCATCGCCGCTTTCAGTAATTGGCATATTTTCGGTATAAAACGTCGTAATTTCATACTGAGAATACGTACAGAGAGCCAGAATTTGGCTCCAAAATATGGCTCAAGCTGCGAATTTTGGATGTTTGGGATATTTTGAAAACTGCGATGGGGGGTTTGGGCACAATGTGACCTATCGCTGCTCTAAGTAATTGGCATATTTTCGGTATAAAATTAGTAATTTTAAACTGGGAATACGTACAGAGAGCCAGAATTTGGCTCCTAAATATGGCTCAAGCGTCGAATTTAGGATGTTTGGGATATTTTGAAAACTGCAGAGGGGGTTCGGACAAAATGTGACCCATCGCACCTCGCAGTAATTGGCATATCTTCGGTATAAAAAGTCCTAATTTCAAA
>NW_025556714.1:27500-28948 GCF_020424385.1 Procambarus clarkii | reverse complement strand
AATACACGTTAACAAGATTTACTCGCAAAGCAGTTAAGTCGAATGAGGGGGAAATATTAATATATGATATATAGGTTAATATATGATATATAGATGATATATAGGTTAATATATGATATATAGATGATATATAGGTTATATATATATACAAAAACACTACATGCAGGACTAACAAGCACCCGCAGGGCCGGTGTTTGTCCAACACAGAACCGGTCCATACACCGGTTCACCCGTTGGGATGCAACGGTTTACATCGGTTCACCCGTTGGGATGCAACGGTTTACACCGGTTCACCCGTTGGGATGCAACGGTTCACACCGGTTCACCCGTTGGGATGCAACGGTTCACACCGGTTCACCCGTTGGGATGCAACGGTTCACACCGGTTCACCCGTTGGGATGCAACGGTTCACACCGGTTCACCCGTTTGGGATGCAACGGTTCACACCGGTTCACCCGTTGGGATGCAACGGTTCACACCGGTTCACCCGTTGGGATGCAACGGTTTACACCGGTTCACCCGTTGGGATGCAACGGTTTACACCGGTTCACCCGTTGGGATGCAACGGTTTACACCGGTTCACCCGTTGGGATGCAACGGTTCTATGCCTTTCTCTTTCTATATCATGTTTTGTGAACCTTCGTAAATGCGATGTTTTTATGTACGTTGGCATCCATACATGTATGGTATGTATGGAATGAAGACACACAAGGTTCCATACATGTTATCCGAGTTTATACACCTGCAACAACAAAACAACCGATTGCACATGTGTTAGGTTGGTGAGGAGTTTGGTACGAGTGGCAGGTGTGTGTGTAGCAGATACGAGACCCCGTACTTGACAGGTGTGTGTAGCAGATACGAGACCCCGTACTTGACAGGTGTGTGTAGCACATACGAGACCCCGTACTTGACAGGTGTGTGTGTAGCAGATACGAGACCCCGTACTTGACAGGTGTGTGTAGCAGATACGAGACCCCGTACTTGACAGGTGTGTGTAGCAGATACGAGACCCCCGTACTTGACAGGTGTGTGTAGCAGATACGAGACCCCGTACTTGACAGGTGTGTGTAGCAGATACGAGACCCCGTACTTGACAGGTGTGTGTAGCAGATACGAGACCCCGTACTTGACAGGCGTGTGTAGCAGATACGAAACCCCGTACTTGACAGGCGTGTGTAGCAGATACGAAACCCCGTACTTGACAGGCGTGTGTAGCAGATACGAGACCCCGTACTTGACAGGCGTGTGTAGCAGATACGAGACCCCGTACTTGACAGGCGTGTGTAGCAGATACGAGACCCCGTACTTGACAGGCGTGTGTAGCAGATACGAGACCCCGTACTTGACAGGTGTGTGTAGCAGATACGAGACCCCGTACTTGACAGGTGTGTGTAGCAGATACGAGACCCCGTACTTGACTGGTGTGTGTAGCAGATACGAGACCC
>NW_025556714.1:12500-22500 GCF_020424385.1 Procambarus clarkii | reverse complement strand
TCTATCGGAATCAGTAATAGTTATGTACATAACTATAAACCTATCCGACTATACAACTTTTCCCCGTGCTATTCACTGCAATTAGTGAGACGAAGAGTGGACATAGCAGAAGCACTTCTCATTAAACACTCAGGCAATAACCAACTTGTACCTCGGCTCCTCCTCCCTTCAGCAGAACAAAGGGAGAATTGACTCTATACACCCACTGCCCAAGCTCACCTTTGAGAACGCAGGACCTAATTAACCTCTCCTTTATCAATAAGGTATATATACCCACTTCTCTCTACACATTTATACATACTATGTATTGCCGTATTCATTTTTGCATGTACTTCGTAGAAGAACGTACTTCACGGTCTACTATCCAAGGTCCAATTTGCCTAATAGGCTGAGTGATTTTCTTAATTTAAAAAAAATCCAATTGGTTTATTTGAATTATATTAAGACCCTAAATTATTGATTTAGTTAGGTTAATACAGGTTAGGTTAGGGTAGGTGCGGTCATAAATCTACGGTAGTTTTAATTCAAACAAAATGAACTCATTTCTAATGAAATAGATAGCTTTATCACTTCATGGGAACAAAAATTAGATAAATATGGGAATTCATGAAAACTTAGCTTATAAGACAAATCACTCTGCATAGTAGGCCAAGTACTGCGTTCTGGCTACTAGGTACAACACATTATTATATATATATATATATATATATATATATATATATATATATATATATATATATATATATATATATATATGTCGTACCTAGTAGCCAGAACACACCTTTCAGCCTACTATGCAAGGCCCAATTTGCCTAATAAGCCAAGTTTTCCTAAATTATTATATTTTCTCTAATTTTTTTCTTATGAAATGATAAAGCTACCCATTTCGTTATCTTTGAGGTCAATTTTTTTTATTGGAGTTAAAATTAACGTAGATATATGACCGAACCTAACCAACCCTACCTAACCTAACCTAACCTATCTTTATAGGTTAGGTTAGGTAGCCGAAAAAGTTAGGTTAGGTTAGGTAGGTTAGGTAGTCGAAAAACAATTAATTCATGAAAACTTGGCTTATTAGGCAAATCGGGCCTTGCATAGTAGGCTGAGAAGTGCGTTCTGGCTACTAGGTACGACATATATATATATATATATTATATATATTATATATATATATATATATATATATATATATATATATATATATATATATATATATATATATATATATATATATAAAATATTGGTGTATACTGGCAGCAGGTTTTCTTTTATGCATGTCTCATTGAATATGACGGCATATTCCGTATTTACTATTTTCTGATTAAGGGCTTCTATCCCTATACTAATGCTCTTGCATCAGGGTTCAGCTGGAAAAGGAATTCACCAAAAGTCATGTGGTTTTAGGTGAAGAAAAGAATTGAATAACTGAAAAATATAAAATTATATTATATATTATATATATATATATATATATATATATATATATATATTATATATATATATATATATATATATATATATATATATATATATATATATATATTAGTATATTTTGGTAGCAGTCTTTCCTGTAGACATATATTATTAAATATGACCGAAAAAGTAAGATTAATAATTCTAACACGAATTTTCTCAATCTTTCGTACATTACGCTTCACTGTTGGAGGTAAATCAAAAATCAATTCTCCAAAATTCATTTTTATTTCTAGTCTGACGCGACACGGGCGCGTTTCGTAAAACTTATTACATTTTCAAAGACTTTAGTTCACAAATACACAACTGATTAGAACTTACGTATCTCCGATTTTATATCTACATTTGAGTGAGGTGGGAGGGGTGATGTGGCATTTAACACAAGACAGAACAAGAGGGGATATTAATAGGGTATTAAAAGTATCAACACAAGACAGAACACAAACAATGGGTATTGAATAGAAGTGTTTGTAGAAAGCCTATTGGTCCATATTTCTTGATGCTTCAATATTGGAGCGGAGTCTTGAGGTGGGTAGAATATGGTTGTGCAATAATTGGCTGTTGATTGCTGGTGTTGACTTCTTGATGTGTAGTGCCTCGCAAACGTCAAGCCGCCTGCTATCGCTGTATCTATCGATGATTTCTGTGTTGTTTACTAGGATTTCTCTGGCGATGGTTTGGTTGTGGGAAGAGATTATATGTTCCTTAATGGAGCCCTGTTGCTTGTGCATCGTTAAACGCCTCGAAAGAGATGTTGTTGTCTTGCCTATAAACTGGGTTTTTTGGAGCTTACAGTCCCCAAGTGGGCATTTGAAGGCATAGACGACGTTAGTCTCTTTTAAAGCGTTCTGTTTTGTGTCTGGAGAGTTTCTCATGAGTAGGCTGGCCGTTTTTCTGGTTTTATAGTAAATCGTCAGTTGTATCCTCTGATTTTTGTCTGTAGGGATAACGTTTCTATTAACAATATCTTTCAGGACCCTTTCCTCCGTTTTATGAGCTGTGGAAAAGAAGTTCCTGTAAAATAGTCTAATAGGGGGTATAGGTGTTGTGTTAGTTGTCTCTTCAGAGGTTGCATGGCTTTTCACTTTCCTTCTTATGATGTCTTCGATGAAACCATTGGAGACGCCGTTATTGAGTAGGACCTGCCTTACCCTACAGAGTTCTTCGTCGACTTGCTTCCATTCTGAGCTGTGGCTGAGAGCACGGTCGACATATGCGTTAACAACACTCCTCTTGTACCTGTCAGGGCAGTCGCTGTTGGCATTTAGGCACATTCCTATGTTTGTTTCCTTAGTGTAGACTGCAGTGTGGAAACCTCCGCCCTTTTCCATGACTGTTACATCTAGAAAGGGCAGCTTCCCATCCTTTTCCATCTCGTAAGTGAAACGCAGCACGGAACTCTGCTCAAATGCCTCCTTCAGCTCCTGCAGATGTCTGACATCAGGTACCTGTGTAAAAATGTCAACATACCTGCAGTATATGGCCGGTTTCAAGTTCATGTCGACTAAGACTTTTTGCTCGATGGTACCCATGTAGAAGTTTGCAAACAGGACACCTAGGGGAGAACCCATGGCGACCCCATCTACTTGCTTATACATGTGCCCATCCGGGCTCAAGCTGGGTGCCTCTTTAGTACAAGCTTGGAGTAGTTTCCTTAGGATATTTTCTGGTATGTCAAGAGGAGTACAGGCCGGATCAGATTTTTGAATTACCACCAACAGTGAAAAGAAACGTACGAAAGATCGAGAAAATTTGTGTTAGAATTATTAATCTTACTTTTTATATATTATTAATCTTACTTTTTCAACATATATTATATATATATATATATATATATATATATATATATATATATATATATATATATATATATATATATATGTTGTTGAAGATGACCGGAAAGGTAAGATTAATAATTCTAACTCGTATTTTTTCAATATGTCTTATGTTTCTCTTCACTGTCGCGGGTAATTGAAATATTAATTCTCCAAAATTAATTTTTATTCTTGGTCTGACGCCTGAACGCGTTTCGTAATTCTTATTACATTTTCAAAGACTTAGTTTACACATAAAAATTCATTCTACTTATACTCGCTTTGGGTGAGGTGATAAGGCACAAAAGTTTTGAGTGAGGTGACAAACACAAGGCAGAACACGAAACAATGGGTGTGAGAACATAAGAATGGAAGTAACTGCAGAAGGCCTATTGGCCATACCTCCTGTTTTTGCTTCTATATTGGTTCGGGGTTTTGAAGTGGGTAAAATATTGTTGTGAATTAACTGGCTGTTAAATGCAGGCGTTATCACCTCACCCAAAGGGAGTATAAGAATGATGGATTTTTATATGTAAACTAAGTCTTTGAAAATGTAATGAGAATTCCGAAACGCGTTCAGGCGTCAGACCAAGAATAAAAATTAATTTTGGAGAATTAAAATTTCAATTACCCGCGACAGAAAAGAGAAACATAAGACATAGAGAAAATTAGTGTTAGAATTATTAATCTTACCTTTTCAGTCATCTTCAACAGTATAATATATATATTTATATAATATAAATATATATATATATATATATATATATATATATATATATATATATATATATATATATGCATGCAATTGAGGATCACAAAACACTGATTATTTGTATGCAGAAAATCCACAGAGAAATGGAAAAGGAAGATGAACGTTTCGGCCGATCAAGGCCGTAGCTTAGAATGTTCAGAAGGATTTAAGCGGTAAGAATAAAAGATTAAATAAAAAAAGTCTCATTCAACACACAAAATATATGAATATAATATTGTTATGAGACATTACCAAAGCCATTGCAATTGGTAATGATTTTCGCTCCATCCCAATTAACAGTGTGATCTCTCAAACTTGTGTGTAAATACAAAGTATTAGACGTTTGGGCAGTTCTTATACTATAAGCATGTTGAGACATACGTAATCCTAACAATTCTAAGGAAAATCACCTCACCCAATTATCAATTACGTATGTCCCAACATGCTTATAGTATTAGAACTGCCCAAACGTCTAATGCTTTGTATCTATACACAAGTTTATGTGATCACACTGTCAATTGGGATGGGGCGAAAAGCATTTCCAATTTCAATGGCTTTGTGGAACGGAATTTAATAGAGACTGCCCTAATCAGTGTCCAAATCTTCTCAATGTTAGTACTGGTATGTACAAACTTGACCCAGTTTTAAGTTACAATATTGCACAACAGTTTAAGACAAAACTACGATAGGGAGAGTTACAATGCCTCATAACAATATTATATTCATATATTTTGTGTGTGTGGAAAGTCTTCTGGACTGGAAAGTCTTCTGGTTGGTTGGTGGGAGTTGAGGTGGTGGGTTGAGCGCCTGGGGCTCTGATCGTGGAGGTTGAAGGGTTGTTTCTCTTGGCTTCAACCTGGGCCTTGATGTTTTCCTGTATGCGGGGGCAGCGGTAGGAAATTTGCTGGGTGATTGCCATCACAGAGCAAGCAGCGATGGGTTGATGCCTTGGGTTGATGGGTTGATGGGTTGATGGTCCAGTGTGCACAGGCTGCACTTCTGGACAGGGTGCTGACACTTGTTGGAGGGGATATTTTACCGTGTTTAGCACCGGATAATATTCTCTTTGGGTGAGGTGGTAAAGAACAAGTGGATGATTGGCATAACCTAGGCATTGAGTATTAAATGAATCAAGAGGGCAGTTTATGTTCCTTAGGTAAGGTCATTGGATGTTGTCTCTGCGTTGGCCTGGGAGCTTGAAGTGGGTTGAATGTAATTATGTGTTAGCTGGTTGTTGATTGCTGGTCTTCTTGATATGTAGTGCCTCGCTGATGTCAAGTCTCCTGCTGTCGTTATACCTGTTGATTATTTCAGTGTTACCTGTTAAGATGTCTCTGGTGATGATCTGGTTGTGTGAGGAGATTACATGTTCCTTGATGGAGTCCTGTTGTTTGTGCATTGTTAATCGCCTAGAGAGAGACGTTGTTGTCTTGCCAATATACTGAGATCATTGGGGCTGACAGTCCTCAAGTGGGCATGTGAAGGCATAGACGACGTTAGTCTCTCTTAAGACGCATTTCTTGGTATCTCGAGAGTTTTTCATAAGCAAATTTGCGGTCTTTTTGTTTTTGTAGTAAATTGTTAATTGCATCTTGAGACTGGTGTCTGTGGGGGATAACGTTCCTTTCAATAATATCTTTCAGGATTCTTTCTTCCATTTTATATGCCGTGAAAAAGAACAGAAACTATGATGCGTCAATCACAGACGCATCCCTAGGCGTCAGATTATAATAACGTGAAAATTAACTTTGGAGAGTTAATTTTTCAACTTCCCTCGACAGGGAAGAAAAACGTAAGAAATATTGAGAAGATTCGGGTTAGAATCATTAATCTTACCCTTTTGGTCATATTCAACACACACACACACACTTTTATATATATATATATATATATATATATATATATATATATATATATATATATATATATATATATATATATAAAATGTGTGCAATAACCACAACTGAAATCAGAAATGGTTTATTCCACATGTAAACTGATCAGTGTGTTTAAGGCGGTACCTCATATATTGTACGGGACTATAATAACGTGCCTACGACATGTATAAAGAGAGGCCAAAAATGTATGCACCGAGGCAATATACTCCGCCTCGGGACATAAATCTCACCCACACAAAACGCTGAAGTGTAATAATTTTGGAACTTCAATTATCGGTAAAGATATGTTATTATTTATGAAAATTAAAGAGCTAAACATAAAAAAATAAGTGATTTTTACTGAGCATCTTCGTTGTCCTACAGCCATATTGTTATGAGTGGACCTGCTACAGCACAGGTGTTAGGGCTATGCGTATGAGTCTGTCTGTCTCTGTCTCTAAACTTCCCTTCTTTCTGTCTATTTTCCTCAACTCCATATTATTACCTGGAAACGTCGAGACCTTTCAGTGACCTGATCATCCAGTTCTCGTTCTCACGACCAGAAAATCAAGGTTTAACAGTAAGCTCTCTCTTAATTGCAGTTTGAGCTGCGTAGTGTTTGCTAATTAGGGAAAGTGAATTTTCCAGGTATTTCGCTTTCTTTTATTTTGAAAATGCCTTTTTCCGAAAGAACAGGAGGGAGAGAATGAGAGACACAAAGAGAGGGAGAGAGACAGAGAGGGAGAGACATAGGGACAGAGACAGACAGACTTCACATTCAAATGATATTCAGAATTCAACATCACAATGGGTAAATACGTGTACCCTGAAATACACAACTAAACAAGGAAGCCCAGGAAGGTCTCCAACATGCCTCGCAGATGACTATATCTCCATCAGAGCCTCTATATAGCTCTATATAAGTCAGAGCTTCTATATAGCTCTATATAAGTCAGAGCTTCTATATAGCTCTATATAAGTCAGAGCTTCTATATAGCTCTATATAAGTCAGAGCTTCTATACAGCTCTATATAAGTCAGAGCTTCGGAAGACCTGAGGATGACCGGCTTCCTTTCATCTTAAGATCTCCCTAAAAAAAAAAAACTCACTTCATGAATTCCTTTTTGAGGAGAGAAACGATGACTCAACTTGTCAGAAATGCGAAAATATTTATGCAATCATAGACGTTTTTCAATTTTCTTGGGCAGGAAATATATTCCTTGCCAGATGAGAGCTTTGGGGGAATATTCCTTGCCAGATGAGAGGGCGGAGGGGAATATTCCTTGCCAGATGAGAGGGTGGAGGGGAATATTCCTTGCCAGATGAGGAGGGGGGGGGGAATATTCCTTGCCAGATGAGGAGGGGGGGGGGAATATTCCTTGCCAGATGAGAGGGCGGAGGGGAATATTCCTTGCCAGATGAGAGGGGGGGGGGAATATTCCTTGCAAGATGAGAGGGTGGGGGGGAATATTCCTTGCCAGATGAGAGGGTGGAGGGGAATATTCCTTGCCAGATGAGAGGGGGGGGGGAATATTCCTTGCAAGATGAGAGGGTGGGGGGGAATATTCCTTGCCAGATGAGAGGGCGGAGGGGAATATTCCTTGCCAGATGAGAGGGGGGGGGAATATTCCTTGCCAGATGAGAGGGCGGAGGGGAATATTCCTTGCAAGATGAGAGGGTGGAGGGGAATATTCCTTGCCAGATGAGAGGGTGGAGGGGAATATTCCTTGCCAGATGAGAGGGGGGGGGGGAATATTCCTTGCAAGATGAGAGGGTGGGGGGGAATATTCCTTGCCAGATGAGAGGGTGGAGGGGAATATTCCTTGCCAGATGAGAGGGGGGGGGGAATATTCCTTGCAAGATGAGAAGTTTAGGGGAATATTCCTTGGCAGATGAGAGGTTTGGGGGAATATTCCTTGCCAGATGAGAGGGTTGGGGGAATATTACTTGCCAGATGAGAGGGTGGGGGGAATATTCCTTGCCAGATGAGAGGGTGGGGGGGAATATTCCTTGCCAGATGAGAGGGTGGGGGGAATATTCCTTGCCAGATGAGAGGGTGGGGGGAATATTCCTTGCCAGATGAGAGGGTGGGGGGAATATTCCTTGCCAGATGAGAGGGTGGGGGGAATATTCCTTGCCAGATGAGAGGGTTGGGGAATATTTCTTGCCAGATGAGAGGGTGGGGAAATATTCCTTGCCAGACGAGAGGGTGGGGAAATATTCCTTGCCAGACGAGAGGGTGGGGAAATATTCCTTGCCAGACGAGAGGGTGGGGAAATATTCCTTGCCAGACGAGTGGGTGGGGAAATATTCCTTGCCAGACGAGAGGGTGGGGAAATATTCCTTGCCAGACGAGAGGGTGGGGAAATATTCCTTGCCAGACGAGAGGGTGGGGAAATATTCCTTGCCAGACAAGAGGGTGGGGAAATATTCCTTGCCAGACAAGAGGGTGGGGAAATATTCCTTGCCAGACAAGAGGGTGGGGAAATATTCCTTGCCAGACAAGAGGGTGGTGGAATATTCGTTGCCAGATGAGAGGGTGTGGGGAATATTCCTTGCCAGATGAGAGGGGGGGGGGGAATATTCCTTGCCAAATGAGAGAGTCGGGGAATATTCCATGCCAGATGAGAGGGTTGGGGAATATTCCTTGCCAGATGAGAGGGTTGGGGAATATTCCTTGCCAGATGAGAGGATGGGGGAAATATTCCTTGCTAGATGAGAGGGTGGGGAAATATTCCTTGCCAGATGAAAAGTTTGGGGAATATTCCTTGCCAGATGAGAGAGTGGGGGAATATTCCTTGCCAGATGAGTGTGGTGGGGGAATACAAGTAACCAATAGGATACAGTCACTATTGGATAAAAACCCACACTAGTGTATTTGTGAAATTTATGTAAAGAATTTACACCAAGTCTTTCGCACTCTCTTGAGTGCTTTGTCAAGGTCTGAGTGTGTGACTTACACCTGAGCTCAATGTCTAATGTGGCTGCTATCCTGGATTGTTTTCGATTCAGTTACTCGGAAGAAGAAATTCCAAGTAGCACGGGCTATGGTGAGCCCGTAGTGGACTTACCTGGCACAGGAGCGGGGCTGTATGCGTGAATCGGCTGCTATTCTGGGTCCAATCCTCTTATCCTTGACCGCCTGACCATGTCACTCTTATTCCAGACTGGTGATGTATCTGTGGTAATGTCTTCTACGGAAATATGGTCATGTGTTCTTCCTGTATTCCTGCTGTTCTGGGCACTGAAGTTGTTATTAATAGAGGTGTTCATCTGGATGTTCTCCCTCGTAACCCACTCCATAACCCAAGGAACGAGGCTAATGGCACTGCTTTCATTCATCCATTTATTGAGATGTAATTTTAATTCACTCAGAATCATTATCCTAGTAAAGCTATCCTCCGATGTAAAGATCTTGTTGCCAGCGAAAGTATTCAGAGTATTTATTAGAAGCTCTTCCATATGCAGGCGATGAGTCACAATAACGTGGCTGAAGAATGTTGACTCGACCACACACTAGAAGGTGAAGGGACGACGACGTTTCGGTCCGTCCTGGACCATTCTCAAGTCGATTCAAAACGTCGAAAGTCAAAACGTCGTCGTCCCTTCACCTTCTAGTGTGTGGTCTGGTCAACCCCTTCCAGGTCTAATATTATTACTTTTGTAGATTACTTAACATTTCTTAAAATCAACATTGTGATCCTTTTCCCAACTACGGTTATCTACAGCACTGTTACCAGCCATAATTATACATGCTTTCTTATGTTCTTCAATTCTGATCTCCAGTTCTCGCCCTGTTTCCCCCACACAGTGTTCACCACACTCTCTACACGGTAATACATCAACACCTCTCGGATTACTAGCCTCTCCTACTCTGTTCTTACCTGACCGTTCCCTAGTTGTATTTGGGCAATTGAAAACGAGTTTATGTTTTGTATCCGCTACGTTACGGGTCAGTTTACTTAAAAGTGGGTTATATGGCAATTTCAAAACTATTTTCTTATCAGGATTTTCAAGGGCGTGTCTCAGTGTCAAGGATGTCTTTAGCTTCACTGTGCGTGTTTTCAATGAACCACCAAGCATAA
>NW_025556714.1:0-7500 GCF_020424385.1 Procambarus clarkii | reverse complement strand
GGTATAAAGAGCCAGGTGTGTGTCCTGTAGGTCACTAACAGGTAGCCACTGAAACACAACACCTTCACAACACTAACAAAACTGACCAACGACCAAGTGGTTAATGACAACAACCGTTGCCTTCTGAACCCTATTCACATCCTAAATGGGGTTCCTATATTGAGTATGCAGCACCGGCACGTAACACCTTGCTGAAAAGGGTCAATATATAAATTGTCAAAAGAAAACAACTCACCAACGCTTGTTCCTGAGGTGAGGGGCCCGAGCTCTGAGGAAAGACTGTGGGAACTGGACCTACCCACACTGGACGAGACAAGGCATAGGGTAGACATGATAATGACATACAAAAACTTTACATTGAATTTATATAGCAAAGATGCAGTGTTCTAAGGGAGGCACAGTGGAATGACTTACGTGATGGGACTAATGGGTGACGGAAATGTCTAAACGACTTCTACAGCGTAAGAGTTTGTAAATAATTGCAGTGTGGTCGAAGCGTACTCAATACACCATTTTAAATTTAAATTTTATTTTATTATTAAGCAGGCGAGGGAATTGAGAATGGAGACTTGACTCTGCAGGCACATCTAGGTGAGTACATGTAGACGAGTCCCTAGTAACGCACAAAATATAATTTTACAAGTACAGGAGGAGATTTGATCTCGACATTAAAGATACAGAACAAAATGTAAATCAATTGAAAAAAATTCCATTCCGGTTAAATGCACAAGACAGTACATATATGACTTATTGCTTATAGTCACTATTTGGCTTATTAATAAGTACATATTCGGTATATGCCAAGTTATATTTTGTTTTCAAGGAACAAACTCTTTCTATAAATTTGCTAAAACACCAGTTTTATTATTAGGAATTTCTTTCACTTTTATTAAACAATAGAGATTTTATACAAAATTGGACAATATCCTGAGTTACTTTAAAATATATTTAAAATTTTAGATTTGTTTTATTATTCATATAAAACTGTAATATCAATATAGGTATAGGTTAAGTACTAATTGTAATTAAGAAGCAATAAGATGCTTATCTTAACATACTAAGAAGGTTAGGTTGGTGTTTTCTATGAAGCTTTTCAAGGTAAACTCAAATATTCACAATGAATTAGTATGTCACATATGCACTTATTAATAAGCCAAATATTGACTAAGTAAGTGCGAGAACGGGTTGAAATTTTAAAGAACTGGTTCGGTATACATGCACGTACGCGCACGCGCGCACACTCGACCCCCCCCCCAAAAAAAAAAAAAACTTCCATTTCAAAACTTCCAATCGCCACCCCTTCTCCCTCACCCATCTCTCACTCATCCCATCTCACTCATCCCACCTCCCTCACCCTTCTCTCACTCATCCCACCTCCCTCACCCATCTCTCACTCACCCCACCTCCATCACCCATCTCTCACTCATCCCACCTCCCTCACCCATCTCGAGATCACCACCACTTTCCTCATCCATGACTACCATACCCCTAACATTTCCCCCCCCCCTTCCCTCACCCCCTCCCCACCCCCAACACCACCACCTCAACTCCAGCCTTCCCTACCCCGACCCTCGCCAGGTCAGATAATGACTGAGAGAACCATCAAACAAGTGTTACGAGGCGGTTGCTGCCTCTCACCCTTCAGTTCTACGACAGAAGGCTCAGAATGTCTTGCTACTGAGGGCCTACGTTCAGAGATGTTCCATGACCTCACTAACAAACTATAACTAGATAACGAGAGGACATAACTGCTTGTATTTGATAGCAACTTCCGGCCATTGGTTAGTGAGTATGACTGACGGTGTGATACGAGCTATACCAAAAGTCTATTATTAATAACTATTACTACTACTAGAATTACATATTTTGATATCAATTGTATATTTAATAAAAAGTAACTCAATGCAGAGTACTAGTCACAACAGCATGGTTTAACACTAAGCCACACATTCAAAGTGACCAAGTTTCTGTCCCACGTGCACCACTCTTATGAAGTCGACTAAGGAACGGTTGTGGAGTGTGACACTACCGCGCTGGAGGGGTGGTGGGGGGGGGGGGCAGAGGTGGGGGGGCAGAGGTGGGGGGGCAGAGGTGGGGGGGGGCAGAGGTGGGGGGGGGCAGAGGTGGGGGGGGGGCAGAGGTGGGGGGGGGCAGAGGTGAGGGGGGGACAGAGGTGAGGGGGGGGCAGAGGTGAGGGGGGGCAGAGGTGAGGGGGGGGGCAGAGGTGAGGGGGGGCAGAGGTGAGGGGGGGGGGGCAGAGGTGAGGGGGGGACAGAGGTGAGGGGGGGGCAGAGGTGAGGGGAACAGAGGTGAGGGGGGAAACAGAGGTAAAGGGGGAACAGCAGAAGACTTACCAGCAGTTCAACAAGGTATTACCAATACTATGGCCGTTCATTGCCTATAATCCTCAGCTGGGGGGGGGGGGCAGGGGCCTTCACCCCCGTGCAGACCTTCAGTTCCACACAACGGTACCAAAGGGACACTTCTGATTGTTTGCAGAGGTAAGCAAGACAAAGCACTAAGTACAATCACAAACTCACAAATATTACTTCGTTTCCCTTTACAAACGTAAACACACACATACACAAGGTGTAAATTAAGATAACCAATAAAGTAATGACAAATGTACTACACAGTTCTGCTTCCTCTTGAACAAGACGACCGAGACTATTATACAAGCGACAGGAAACTGCTTGGCAAAGTAGTCGAAGAGTCTTCTCTTTCTCAGCGAACCCGAAGTTTAGAATCCCCTGAGAGGGTAGTATAGAGCTTGAGAACCTAAGACAGGAGATTTGATGTACGCTCCCTGGACGTTTGTCATCGGCAAGAGGAGCTGATCCCGCGTTTATAGATTCGAAGGCGGCGTCGCGTCTTCAGTAATCCTCTCGCTTGGTGCTTTCTCGACAGTCTTTTGTCGTTTTACCTGTCTTTCGCGTCGTTTATATTCCCTGGTGTTTGCGTTCTTTCCTGACACATTATATCATTATCCAACTTTATGTTATCGTTATTCTCATTGCTCAAATTATTTTCATTATTTTACATCCTCCTCCTCATGGTTTCGAATGATTTTCTCAATTCAATTATTATTACGAATCATAAATAGTAAATAATTGGCGATTATTAACATCAATTATTTGTTTGATAATCATACAAATAATGTTATACGCGGTTATTTTTATTATAATTAATACTGTTGCATTGTTATATATTTTATTGTAAATAAAATTTAAAACAAGATTGTAAGTTAACTGTGGCAAGCGAACACCGTAGACTTTTACTGCACAATTACCCATCCCGCGCGATGGGGGCCCATATGGTATCACTGAAACTGTATACTCGCTCTCCTGTTATTAATATCTTCACAATGCATCTAAAGTTTGCCAGTGCGAGCTGCAGATTAAATGATCCTGTATGACCAACCAGCCTATGAAATGGGGATTTTGAAGAGAGTCCTACACTGTGACCTCTTTCCCTCCTCCACTGTTGTTGCTGCATGAACGATGAATTATTTTTTTTGCGATGTTTTCTGTTTCCCCTTTGTAACTTTATTCTCTCGCCTGTGCACTCTTTGCATTATTTATTAGGTTTATATTCCCTCTCTTTCCCTCTTCCTTTGTCTAGTTAGTTCTTAAAATATATTCAAGTAAAGAAACAGTTAAGTTGTTTGGCTTATAGTTGTAATTTTTTTTTTTTTTACAGGTTTCTTGTTTTTTTGTTTTTTTACTTGTATTTGGCTGTTGTTAATGTCTGTAGAGATACGTTGTCGTATAGAGTACACAAATATTTTTTTTTTGCCTTTTAAGTAAACGTTCTTTAACACGTATAAAAAGGTTCATTAAGAAAATTCTTTAAGGTGCAAAGACAATGGTCTTAAGGCATCAGCCAATGTTTAATAATATTATAATGTTTGTTGCAATTTACCTTTATTTTCGCTAACATTTTACAAATCAAAGCCTTTCCTACTGAAATAAAATAATTTTACTCTGCAAAAATATATTTCAAATCATTCTTTAGTATTAAAGCAATAAATATCAACATATTTCGATGTCCATTAGCGCCCATTACACCTAAACAAAAGTAAGATGGAGTTAGCACCGAGCAGAGCCGATCGTCCTTCAGCTAATGACAAATCCATGTTGCTTTGAGTTCTCCAGGCTCTCTAAAAAGCTTGTCCATGTCGCAGCGAACTGACGCGATATTCACAGTGGACAATGCAAATATGTTGAATAATGGCTGGAGTCTACTGCTTTGGCGTTGCTTGTCAGTTTGCGAGTCAGTCAAGATGTCAGTCAACCAGTCTTGCCTACCTCGCTGACTTCCTTAGCTGAAAAATCCTGTCAGTCAACTAAAATAGATTTTACAGGAATAAAGCAGAAAATCAACAAATCATTCCAGTCACCCACTCATACCAGCCCTCATCCCCTCATCCCCTAACAGTCTACCTTTGCCAGTCACCCCCCCCCCCACTGTAACTACTATCAAGACTGCAACTCTTGATAAACTGGACCTGTACCCAAGATGTGCTGTAATTATAAGCTGAGGTTCCAAAATCATCCCTAATCACCTGTAGTTACGTGCTCAATAACTGTACTATATGTAAGAAAACAATTATTTCAAACCCTATGTGGGGGATACACGAAAGAGTGTGTACTGTATGCATGTGGGTTCCCACTGTTAAAAACCCCACAATCACCTCTAATTGAGGGTTCAATAACCCATTACACTATATGCTAACAGCTCTCTAACCCTGTCTATGGAAGACAGAAGATAATGTATATATATAATGGTAAGTATTGTGTAATTGTATGACCACGTCTGTGATAACAAATAATCCTTTCTATCCATAGGATAAAAAAAAACACTATCAGGATATTTATCCAAAATAATGGTGTCGCTTTACGCCACAGATAATACCAGAGTTGTACCGTCACCAACGACCGGCTCTTTAATACCTTCACTAAAAAAAATCCGATGTAAAATATTGAAAAAGCTTTAAAAAAATATATTGCAGCCATCGGGCCCAAAATCCTCTATATGAAACATGTCTCCCAGATTTTCAGAAAGCTCATACACGTGTGTATGTGTGTGTATTTATATATATATATATATATATATTATATATTATATATATATATATATATATATATATATATATTATATTATATATTATTTATTTATTTATTTATTATTTAAAAGCTATGTTTTTACAAATCGTTATTGAAAAAACCCTCCCCAAATATTGAAGACGAGTTGAAATTTAAAAATTCGCAACACAATACTTTGTAAGACATGGCCAATTGTCAAATGTTTTTGTTTTTTCCATGTCAAAAAATTGATTCGGAGAGGTCTTCTTCAATAACGAATTTTAAAGGCATTTTCAATTGAAACATTATTGAATCTGCTTTAATGCAGATTACAAAATCATGTAATTTGAACATTATTAGTGGTCTGTATGATTTAGATCCATTATTGATTGATCAGTTAATGATTTCACTCAAATCGCCGTTTGGCACACATTTCTCTCAATAATACCTTATTAATATCCCTTATTTCATTAAAGACATTGTTTCTCACCTCACTTCATTCCTGCCTATATATCCACACCACTAAACTGTAAATCCATTCTTCTGAAGATGTATTATTAAATATGAAAGTACTTAAGGAAATTCTTGTATTAATCCTTCCTTCGTGGTCTGACATTTTCATATTATATATATATATGTCGTACCTAGTAGCCAGAACTCACTTCTATGCCTACTATGCAAGGCCCAATTTGCCTAATAAGCCAAGTTTTCATTAAATAATTGTTTTTCGACTACCTAACCTACCTAACCTAACCTAACCTAACTTTTTCGGCAACCTAACCCAACCTAATCTATAAAGATAGGTTAGGTTAGGTTAGGTTAGGTAGGGTTGGTTAGGTTCGGTCATATATCTACATTAATTTTAACTCCAATAAAAAAATTTGATCTCATACATAATGAAATGTGTAGCTTTATCATTTCATAAGAAAAAATTAGAGAGAATATATTAATTCAGGAAACTTGGCTTATTAGGCAAATCGGGCCTTGCATAGTAGGCCAAAAAGGGCGTTCTGGCTACTAGGTACGACATATATATTATATATATATATATATATATATATATAATATATATATATATATATCTATATATGCGAACAAGTCTGAATGGTCCCCAGGACTATATGTGACTGAAAACTCACACCCCCAGAATGTTTGTGTTCCTCACGTGTGCCCCAAAAGAATGAGTGATTTGATAAAATGCTATGCCCAAGATTACCATCCGAGTGCCGGCGGGGAAGTGGTTCAAATAGCTTCGGCTATCACTTCCTTTTGTCCGTCGTCGTGAAGGTCAAGCGGATTAAGGTGTCCTGTAGATACCAGTTGCGTTGCTCCTGGAGTATGGGTTCGAGTCACTTCTGGGTGTGAGTTTTCAGTCATATATAATATAATATATATATATATATATATATCTATATATATATATATATATAATATATTATATATATATATATATATATATAAATATATTATATATATATATAATATATATATATATATATATATATATATATATATTATATATATATATATATATATATATATATATATATATATAAATATATTATATATATATATATATATATATATATATATATATATATATATATATATATATATATATATCTATCCCATTCACCAACACTCAAAAATAATCAAGTTTCAAAGTATCTTTAGCTTTCGCATTGAAATTGTGTATTTGTAGTTTTCTGTAAAACACTAGAAAAAACAACAACGAAACTAATACAAAAAAAAAAAGACACCACAAGAGGCGGATCCCTCACCTTCCCTCCAAACACAACATTAACGTGATTTTGGTCTTAACTCGGCCAGGCGGTAGAGGAAGATACAGGTAACACCCCAATACAGTGTTTCATACAAGAATAAATTCATAGTAGAATCCATCTTATCTTGAGTTGATTTTGAGGCTTTAGTGTCCCCGCTGCCCGGTCCACGACCAGGCCTCCACCCCCCTAGGAAGCAGCGCGTGACAGCTGACTAACTCCCAGGTACCTATTTACTGCTAGGTAACAGGGGCATAGGGTGAATGAAACTCTGCCCCATCGTTTCTCGCCGGCGCCCGGGACCGAACCCGGGACCACAGGATTAGGTGTCCAGTGTGCTGTCCGCTCGGCCGACCGGCTCCCTATTCAAGCACATGATTTAGCCAAAAATCAGATCCAAAGATCCGATCGTCGAAGAATGAAACGGATCCATATAAGAATAACCTTATAGTTGAAGCCAAGCTAAAAAAAAAACAGATTGTAGAAGAGTCCAAACATAAGAACCAGGTTGTAGTAGAATCCAAACAAGAATCCATGTAAGATTCACGTACGAAGTAAAATCCAAACACCGAGATTCGGATAGGAATATCGCTGTTGAATCCAAAAGAGCAGCAAACTGAATTCAGAGCGTAAGA
>NW_025556712.1:7500-10256 GCF_020424385.1 Procambarus clarkii | reverse complement strand
TCACTCTCGTATGCCTCTGCATTACTCTCTTGAGAATCTGCACAACTCTTTATAGCCTCTGCATCACTCTCTTGAGCCTCTGCATCTCTCTCTTTTGAGCCTCTGCAACACTCTCTTCAGCCTCTGCATCTCTCTCTTAAGCCTCTTCGTCACTCTCCTAAGCCTCTGCATCACTGGCGAAGAGGGAGAACGGCCTGTTGACATAGCTCGGGTGCAGGGGGGGGGGGTTGTGTAAAAGCCTGGTTTGTGCCTCGGAGAGGCTATGGGATCCAGTAAGTTCAGTAGAACTTCGGTTTCAACCCTTTTACCCTGTTGTAGCTCAGTCGATTAAGGCAGTGTCTGGGATGCTCCCGGACGCAGGTTCGAATCCTCGTCACGGCCCTTGTGGATTTGTTCATTTGATGCATCACGTTATTGTGATCTGTGTGTGTAATTCTTCACTTGCTACAGCAACAGGAATGTGTGTGTATGTATTGTGTTGTTGAATATGACCGAAAGTGTAAGATTAATGATTCTAACACAAATCGTCTGAATATTTGTTTTTCTTCACTGTCGAGAGTAGTTAAAAAAATTTACTCGAGTTTATTTTCACACTTTATTTATGGTCCTTAAGTCCCTCTCCTTAATGCTGCTGCTGTTTCTCGCATCTTTGCATCGCTTGTATGTTTGGGGGTTTGGCCTCTTGCTATATATTGATTCCATTTGTGTGTGTTTGGGTCTCAGGCCCTCTCGCAATTTCTGTTGAACAAACCCCTTTTCCTAGTTCTGCATCTCTCCTTTGGTACAAATTTTGTTGTGCTTTTATCATATATTTCACAAAACTTGACATACATTTCATTTACTTCATGTCCTATCAGCAAGTGTTTGTCAAATTCTTTAAGGAAAGTTTATCATCCTGATTGCAGATCTCTAGCGATATTATGTCAACTTCTTGTGGATTCGCAATCATTATTTAATTTACCTTTAGGTGTTCTTTCACCAGCACAGCAACACTGTACCTCTCCCAACCAGTTTAAGATAAAAACTAAGTACTAACTAATTAACTCAATGTAACCTACCTTACCCCCAAAATGACAACCCATGTCTTCTATTTTAAACAATGCTGTTTTGTTGACCAAATTGTATTTTTGTTTTTTCTGCAATGTTTCCCCCCCCCCCCACCACTCTACCACCACATTGAGTTTAGTAGCTCTGTGCACGTCAGGTGCTGTTTAATATACAGACCTACTCCTCCATTTGACCTAGTTTCTCTATCACATCTATATCACTTTGTGCTTTAGCCCTGGTGGAGCTTGGTCCACCAGGGTGTTGTTTGGAGTGGCCCGCAGATCCACATACAGTCTGCATATGATATACAGTCTGTTGATCAATTAAACTACAGTAGTTAGTTTTATTCACCGAATGCACCAATATGTGTTCATTCTTCCCAGATGAAGGAACTAGGTAATATTCATCATCTGAATGCACCATCTGATGCTTTAACACACTCATGATACACGAGAGTTTTAAAAAAACTTTTAAAACTTTTAAAACTTTTTGACCTATGTATTTAAAAGCAATTCTAAAGTTAAAAAGTGTAGCATAGGCCCCTCGCAGAATGTTCTAATATGATCCTCAGGTTATAGTTTTCTATCTAAAACCACCCCTAGATCTCTTTCTTGATCAGAATTCTTTATAGATCTCAGTGGCTCGATCATAGAAACTGCTCTAAATCCTTGTTGGCCTGGATTGTGGAGGTCATTGGTCTCTATAAAACTAGTAATCTGACTCCTGATCACTCTCAAATAATTTTATTATGTGGGATGTTAGTGCAACTGGTCTATAATTCTTTGCCAATGCTTGTGTTGTGTTGTGTTGTTTTGGTAGTGATGTGCAATGTGTTGTTTTGGTAGTGATTCGTCCAGTTCTGGTAGTAGTGCGGTTGTTGTGTAGTGTAGTACTTGTGTGCTTGTTAATGACTTGTATTCCAGTCTTGTGGGTATCTCCTTTCCCCTACGGGCCAACTGCTTTGTTCTTACCTAGCATTTTGCTTTGTTTGGGTATGAATGTTTGTGTGCCGTATATTTTGCAAAATTTGCCATATATCTCATTATTTACTCCTCTGCCTAGCAACAAGTCTGTCTAATTATACTCATTAACTGTTTTTCAAAGTTCCCCATAGTGTCCTTTATTGAAATCGAGTTCATGAACCGTTTCAATGTTCTTATTTTCTTCTAGATTATATCTTAAAGTATATTTAAATGTTATTGTTATTATTGTTATTGTTATTATTGTTATTAAATGTTATTGTGACATTGCATTGCAATTGAGCTATGTTGTTTACCATACCGTTCATTTCGTGAGTATAAGTATAGATGCCACACTTGTGACAGGTAAAACCATGCCTTTTTGAAAAACAGCACCGTCTGTTGCACGTAAGAGCAACCCACACTATATTATGTTGCGATATTATTTCAATATTTCCGATTGTATTGATAATTTGAATTTTCATAGATTTCAATTTATTTTCATTTCGATTTAATAATTTTGTGTGACATTGCATTGAAATTGAGCTGTGTTGTTTACCATACTGTTCATTTCATGAGTATAGTTTATTTTTTTATTTTTTTCATTTCATTTTTTTAGCTGTTCTTATTTTTCAGTGATGGGAATATCAGATCATTTGATGTTCCCAATTTCTGATGGAAGCATCAGACCATTATAGAATGCATCGGATGAGGTAGTTTGGAATGGTGGGGAGGACGAGAGGGGGGTAT
>NW_025556712.1:0-2500 GCF_020424385.1 Procambarus clarkii | reverse complement strand
GCCTCTGCATCACTGTCTTAAGGCTCTGCATCACTCTCGTAAGCCTCTGAATCACACTCTTGAGCGTCTGCATCACTCTCTTGAGCCTCTGCATCCCTCTATTGAGCCTCTGCATCACTCTCTTGAGCGTCTGCATCACTCTCTTGAGCGTCTGCATCCCTCTCTTGATCCTCTGCATCACTCTCATGAGCCTCTGCATCACTCTCTTGAGCCTCTACAACTCTCTCTTGAGCCTCTTCATCACTCTCTTAAGCCTCTGCATCCCTCTCTTGAGCCCATGCATCCCACTCTTAAGCCTCTGCATCACTCTCTTAAGCCTCTTCATCACTCTCGTAAGCGTCTGAATCACTCTCTTGAGCCTCTGCATCCCTCTCTTGAACCTCTGCATCACACTCTTCAGCCTCTGCATCCCTCTCCTGAGCCTCTGCATCATTCTCCTAGGCCTCTGCATCACTCTCTTAACCCTCTGCATCACTCTCTTTAGCCTCTATATCCTTCTCTTGAGCCTCTTCATCACTCTCTTGAGCCTCGTCATCCCTCTCCTAAGCCTCTGCATCATTCTCTTGAGCCTCTGCATCCTTCTCTTAAGCCTCTGCATCCCTCTCTTGAGCCCATACATCCCTCTCTTAAGCCTCTGCATCACTCTCTTAAGCCTCTTCATCACCCTCGTAAGCTTCTGAATCACTCTCTTGAGCCTCTGCATCCCTCTCATGAGCCTCTGCATCACTCTCTTCAGCCTCTGCATCCCTCTCATGAGCCTCTGCATCATTCTCCTAGGCCTCTGCAACACTCTCTTAAGCCTCTGCATCACTCTCTTGAGCCTCTCATCACTCTCTCGAGCCTCTGCATCACTCTCCTGAGCCTCGTCATCCCTCTCCTAAGCTCTGCATCACTCTCTTGAGCCTCTGCATCACTCTCTTAAGCCTCTGCATCCCTGTCTTAAGCCTCTGCATCACTCTCTTGAGCCTCTGCATCACTCTCTTGAGCTTCTGCATCACTCTCTTGAGCCTCTCATCACTCTCTCGAGCCTCTGCTTCACTCTCTTGAGCCTCTGCATCCCTCTCCTTAGCCTCTGCAACACTCTTCAGCCTCTGCATCACTCACCTAAGCCTCTGCATCCCTCGCTTGATCCTCTGCATCACTCTCGTAAGCCTCTTCATTACTCTCCTGAGAATCTGCATAACTCTTTTTAGCCTCTGCATCACTCTCTTGAGCCTCTGCATCTCTCTCTCTTGAGCCTCTGCAACACACTCTTCAGCCTCTGCATCACTCTCTTAAGCCTCTTCATCACTCTCTTCGGCCTCTGCATCACTCTCTTAAGCCTCTGCATCTCTCTCTTGATCTTCTGCATCACTCTCTTGAGCCTCTGCATCATTCTCTTGAGCCTCTGCATCCCTCTCTTAAGCCTCTACATCATTCTCTTGAGCCTCTGCATTACTCTCGTGAGCCTCTGCATCACTCTCTTAAGCTTCTGCATCTCTTTCTTCAGCCTCTGCATCACTCTCTTTTGCCTCTGCATCCCTCTCTGGAGCCTCAGCATCCCTCTCTTGAGCCTCTGCATAACTCTCTTGAGCCTCTGCATCCTCCTCTTAAGCCTCTGCATCACTCTCTTGAGCCTCTGCATCCCTCTCTTCAACTCATGCATTCCTCTCATGAGCCTCTGCATTCCTCTCTTGAGCCTTTGCAACACTCTCTTTAGCCTCTGTATCCCTCTCTTGAGCCTCTGCATCACTTTCAAGAGAAACTGCATCCCTCTCTTGAGCCTCTGAATCCCTCTCTTGAGCCCCTACATCCCACTCTTAAGCCTCTGCATCCCTCTCTTGAACCTCTGCATCCCTCTCTTAAGCCTCTGCATCACTCTCTTCAGCCTCTGCATAACTCTCTTGAGTCTCTGCATCACTCTCTTGAGCTTCTGCATCCCTCTCTTGAGCCTCTTCATCCCTCTCTTGAGCCTCTGCATCACTCTCTTGAGCCTCTGCATCCCTCTCTTGAGCCTCTGCATCATTCTCCTAGGCTTCTGCATCACTTTCTTGGGCCTCTGCATCCCTCTCTTGAGCCTCTGCATCATTCTCCTGTTCTTCTGCATCACTTTCTTGAGTCTCTGCATCACTCTCTTGAGCTTCTGCATCACTTTCTTGAGTCTCTGCATCACTCTCTTGAGCTTCTGCATCCCTCTCTTGAGCCTCTCTATCCCTCTCTTGAGCCTCTGCATCCCTCTCTTCAGCCTCTGCATCCCTCTCTTGAGCCTCTGCATCATTCTCCTAGGCTTCAGCATCACTTTCGAGAGCATCTGCATCACTCTCTTGAGCCTCTTCACCCCTTTCTTAAGCCTCTGCATCACGGCCTTAATCCTCTTCATCACTCTCTTAAGCCTCTGCATCACTCTCTTGAGCCTCTGAATCCCTCTCTTGAGCCTCTGCATCCCTCTCTTGAGCCTCTGCATCATTCTCCTTGGCCTCTGCATCATTCTCTTCAGCCTCTGCGTCACTTTCTTGAGCCT